>BQKN01000927.1:43425-64326 GCA_022839385.1 Asparagus kiusianus | reverse complement strand
GAATTTAAGAGTTTTTTTTGTGCCCATTTTTCGCACTCTTCTTTTATGAGGTTAATTTTTTTAATATATATATATATATATATGTGTAAGTATATATAGTTTGAAAAAAATATGTAAATTAAGATAACTTGAAAAAAAATATGTAAATTAAGATAACTTGAAAAAAATATTTTCAACTATAAGTTAAGCATGCAAAAAAAATTATTAATTTAATTAAAAGTCTAAGGTAAGACTTAAGTAAAGTATACTAGTTGAAAAAACATTTCTTAAGAATTTTATTTGGAATTATCATAAAATGTGAACTTGAGTATATCACTAACTAGGAATTAGAAAATTTTAAAATCTATCAATTAAATCAATTATTACTTAACTCTATTAATTTGGCAAGTGACAAAAATTTTTTTTCTAAAACTAACAAAAGATAAATGCTAAAAAAAATACTGAAACAAAATATTAACTAGCAAAATATAAACAAAGGCTAACTAGCTTACACCCCCATACCCAGACTTTGCAGTGTTCTCAAGGCAAATAATATCCAGAATATCATAGTTTAATAAGTACATGCCGAAATAAAAATCAAAGACTGGGTAAAAATAAAAAAAACATCCCTCACTGCTCATCTCCTGATATATCGTCATCTACATCATCAGCAACAGCTGCTGAACTCGGTCCTGTCTCATCCTCTCCTGAAAAATCATCTGGCTAAAATGGTGTGATAAAACTATGAAGATCAGGTGGAGGTCCATCTGTATCTCCATGTTCTCTCTACCATCCTCTCGCTAAATATGTCAGGGTCTCGATGGAGTAGCTCATCTGACCATGTATGTCATGTATATGCCGCTGCATCCTGTGCATTTGACTTTGCATCCTATCCATGCGAATCTGTATCCTATCCATGCGAATCTGTATCCTGTCCATGCGACTCCGCATCCTATCCATCTCCTCTCTAGTGGGGTCATGTGTAGCTGGCTGGTGCTGAGGAGGCTCTCTACCTGAAGGACCGAACTGATCTCGCCTTAAATGCTCCTCCTCACAGTCTGATCATTTAGTAACCCCTTCCCTGCTTCTAACCTATCCTCTGCGAATACTGGAAAGTGAAATCTATGGCAGAGTCTAGTGATGAAATAGGGGTAAATGAGCTGAGTACGTGATGCAGACTGTGTCCTGACCCAATCCAACACATTCTCCACTGATGAGCGCATCCATACAAATATAATCCTTGCTATATCAAATCGCTGACCAGTGGCTATCCAAAAGAGAAGGAGAATATCGTGTGGGGTAATGACAGAGTAGGTAGAGGTGGGTTTCAAATCAAAGTTCAGGAAAAGATTAAGTAATCTATATTCTGGTTTGAGATTTCCTGAACCGAAACTAGATGTAAAGATCCTCCTACACAAAGTTACAGACATGTTATTGTATTTTGGTGTACCAGGCTGTAAAGTAGAGGCTAAATGGAAGTAATCTGGTACATCAGTGGGTAGTTTTGCAAGGTCAAGGGTAGCACGGATAGTGGAAAGATCGAAAATAACCCTAACACCCCTCACGATAGAAAAAGCTGAATATTCTCTATCTGGATCAATCTCCCATCCAGAATAGAACTCATGGACTAATGAAATGTTGGCATTTTCTAGGGGTTTAGTCATCATGCTCCTAAGACCTACTATAGTTAACATGCTGATTGTGGATTGATATGTATGTAATGCACTCACCTGAAAACCCCTCTCAAAATGAATGTTAAGACCCATAATTCTAGCTAAAATAGTGGGTCTATCTATATCGGTATCAGATGGATCAGAAGATGATGAACTTACTCGGGATTTCTTTCTGGGGGGCATCTACAGAAAAAGAAAATAAAAAACCAAAAAAAAACATTTTAATAAAAAATTCCAATATATATATATTTTTTGTATTTTATTTTATTAGTAATAATATTATTATTTTTTGACAAGAATTTAGCTACAAATTGTTCAACATGAGTTAATTTTAAGTTATCAGAATTTTGTTTTGACAATAAATTTCCTCAAAATTGTTCTTTTTAGAAAAAATGTTAAAATTTTGATAACTTGATCGGTGAAATATACATGTTGATATTACAATTATAAGCTAAACCTTAAAAATGATTGGTAATTTTTTTTTGAATTGTTTTCACATAACACCCCAAATTCAAGTTTATTTTTGCAAACCCCCCCCCCTAATTTTTTCGGATTTGCATAAAACACCCTAAATTTTTCGGTTTTGCATAAAACACCCCAAAAAATATTTTTTTTTTCAGATTATTGTACAAGATATCCTCAATTGAGTTCCAAGTTCAAACCCCCAAGAAATTTTCGGATTTTGCATAACCCCCCCCCCCCCTCCCCATTTTTTAGATTTTTGGACAAAACCCCTAATTTTCTGGCAAATCCCCAAATTAAACCCTCAATATGTTGAATTGATCACTTTTTATCATGAATCAATACCAAACTATGATAATAATCCAAAATTATTCATGATTTAATTACCACATCATCCATGAATTCAAAAATTAAAATTAAAAGATCAAGATTAGAATATATACCTTGGGGAGATGAGGAAGAAGCCCTAGAAATTGAAGAAAACTCCCTCCAAAATGATCTTGATCTTGTGTGGGCGGATTAATGGTTTGAGAGGGGGGAAAATCGGGTTTGGGAGATGAAAGGAAGAGGAGAAGAAAGTGGCTTGGGGTGGGGCTGCGGTTTTAAAAGCAGCTGAGTGGAGGCATCGATGTCGGCATCGATGCTGGCATCGATGCCTCCACCCATGGTGTTAGGGCCAGCCGGCCCAAACACGTTTTTTCTCTTTTTTTCTTTTTTTTTGTTTTTCTTTGGGCCTATGATTTGGGCCTATGTATATATATATTTTTTTTGTTTTTCTTTTTGTTTTTGTTTGGGCCATAGAAAATGGCCTAAAAATATTCGGTATATATTTATTTTTTTTATGTTAATTATTCAACGTTTTTTTATAAAAAACAAAAATGAGAAAATATATATGTATATATGTTTTTAACATATATTTTTTTTTAAAGCCTATGTTAGTTATTCAAAAGTTTTTTTAACAAAGATGAGAAATTTTTTTTCTTTATATATATTTATATTTATATTTTTTTATTTTTTATTTTTACAAATAATATGGTTCATAGAGAGCCACCACCTCCGCTTCTCCGAGTGTAGAAAATTCTAAAAATAGTTTCAAACGTTGACCATTTGTTTTAAAAATTTTACCATTTTTAGGATTTTCTATCTCGACAGCCCCATGCGAAAAAACTTATTTGACAAAAAATGGACCTGTCCATCTTGATATTAATTTTTCAGGAAAAAAATACAATTTTGAATTGTACAATAAAACTTTCTGTCCTTGAGAGAAATTTTTTCGTAAAATTGATTTATCATAAAAAATTTTGGTTTTCTCTTTGTAAATTTTTGAGTTTATGTATGCATCATTTCGAATTTCTACCAACTCATTTATTTGTAGCAATCTGTTCTTACTTGCCGAGTCTGAGTCAAAATTTAGCTGTTTTATTGCCCACATTGCTCGATGCTCCAACTCCACTGGTAGGTGACAAGCTTTCCCGAATACCAGTCTGTATGGTGACATTCCCCAAATTGGCCTTGAAAGTAGTTCTATATGCCCAAAGAGCATCACATAATTTTACAGACCAATCTTTTCTATTATGATTAACTGTTTTTTCTAAAATTTGTTTGATCTGTCTGTTTGTGGCCTCTACTTGTCCACTGGTTTGGGGGTGATAAGGAGTTGACAATTTGTGTGTGATTAAATATTTTCTCATCAAAGCCTCAAAATAATGGTTACAAAAATGTGTACCGTTGTCACTGATGATTGCTCGGGGTACTCCAAACTGTGCAAAAATATTCTCTGTCAAAAACTTGACAACGACTTTGTTGTCATTAGTTTTGCAAGCTACCGCCTCAACCCATTTTGACATGTATTCAACGGCTACTAGAATGTAAACATTTTCAAAGGAATTTGGAAATGGTCCCATGAAATCGATACCCCACAGATCAAAAAGTTCAATAGATAAGATGGGTTGTAAAGGCATCATATTTCTCCTAGTGACCTTCCCTAAAAGCTGACAGCAGTTACAGGTTTTGCAAAACTCGAATGAATCCTTGAAGAGAGTGGGCCAATACAGCCCAGATTGGAGAACTTTTTTAGCTGTTTTTCTTGGACCAAAGTGGCCCCCACATGCTTGCTCATGACAAAATGATAGAACACTCCTAGTTTCTTCAGTGGGAACACACCTCCTAAAGATCTGATCAAGACAGTATTTGAACAGATATGGATCAGCCCAATAAAAGTATTTTACTTAGGAGAGAAAACGGGATCTATCCTGTTTGGACCAATGTGAAGGGATCTGGTTCATGACTATATAGTTCACAATGTCAGTGAACCATGGGACAGATTGGATTTGTAGGAGTTGTTCATCAGGGAAATGCTCATTGATCAGAACGGTTGATATTGGTGCATTTGGGAGTCGAGAGAGATGATCTGTTACGGGGTTCTCTATTCTCCTTCTGTCAAGAATTTGGATGTTAAACTCTTGAAGAGGGAGAATCCATCTAATGAGCCATGCTTTAGCATCCTTTTTGGTCAAAAGATACTTTAGTGTGGCATGATCTGTGAAAACTTTGGTTAAGGAACCGATGAGGTAGGACCTGAATTTTTCTAAGGCAAAGACTACAGCTAAAAACTCTTTTTCTGTGATAAAATAATTTTGCTGGGCATCATTCAGAGTCCTATTGGCGTAGTAGATCACATGCGGTTTTTCATCAAACTGTTGTCCTAAAACAGCACCAATCGCAGAATTAGATGCATCACACATCAGTTCGAAGGGTAAGGTCCAGTCTGGTGCATGAATGATAGGAGCTGTGGTTATCTCCTTTTTCAGATATTCAAAAGCTTTGAGGCGGTCGGGAGAGAAGACAAATAATGTATCATTGGCTAAAAGATTGGTTAAGGGTCTAGCAATTTTGCTGAAATCCTTGATGAAATGTCGGTAAAAACCAGCATGACCAAGAAACGATCTGACATCTTTGACTGTTTTGGGAGGAGGGAGATTGGAAATGAGATCTACCTTAACTTTTTCCACTTCGATTCCCCTATTAGAAACTACATGTCCTAAGACAATGCCTTGTTTGACCATGAAATGACATTTCTCCCAATTAAGAGTCAGATTTTTCTCTCTACATCGTTCTAGGACCAGTTTAAGATGATGCAAACATTGGGAAAACGTGTCACCAAAAATGGAAAAGTCGTCCATGAAAATTTTAAGAAATCGCTCTACCATGGCGGAAAAAATACTGATCATGCAACATTAGAATGTGGCCAGTGCGTTATACAGTCTAAAGGGCATGCGTCGGTATGTGAATGTTCCATACGGGCAAGTGAAGGTGGTTTTCTCCTGATCTTCGGGAGCGATAGGGATTTGATTGTAACTTGAATATCCATCCAGGAAACAATAGAAGTTGTGTCCTGCTAAACGCTCTAACATTTGGTCAATGAAAGGAAGAGGGAAGTGATCTTTCCGAGTGGCTAAGTTGAGTTTCTGTAGTCAATGCAAACTCGCCATCCAGTTTGGATCCGAGTGGGAATCAGCTCATTAGCCTCATTTTGGATCACGGTGATCCCAGATTTCTTTAGAACAACTTGGACCGGACTCACCCATGAACTATCATAAATGAGATAAATGATCCCATGATCGAGACATTTCAGAATGTCTTTCCTAACGACTTCTTTCATCACTAGGTTTAACCTACGTTGAGGATCTCTTGTAGGTTTGACATCATCTATCGAATGGATTCGGTGTTGAATAATGGTTGGACTAATCCCTTTGATATCAGCCATGGTCCATCCAATGGCTTCTCTATTCTCTCTTAAAACATCTAAGAGGGCTTCCTTTTGTCCGGTAGTCAAATCAGAAGAAATGATAACTGGTAAAGACTCATTCTCCCCTAAGTATTGCATACTCTAGATTTTCAGGTAGAGGTTTGAGCTCTAACTTAGGGGGTTCCTCCACAGATGGGCAAAGCTGGACTCGGGGTTCTATCTCTAAAGGTTCTCGTTGCCAGCTAACAGCAAAAACATGATTGACCAGCGGTTCTATCTCTAGTTCATCATCAGAAAGCTCCTCAACCATTAAATCAGATGCATTTGTATCAGACTCACACTCTCCCTCTTGTTGTTCACTGGATATTCCTTGAATAAAATTCACTTCCATGGGTTCATCAGATGGATCACTAGGTTGTCTCCCTAAGTTGAAAATATTAAGGTCAACAGTCATATTCCCAAAAGATAGTTTCATCTGACCGGTTCTACAATTTATCAAAGTATTTGAGGTGGCTAAGAACGATCTTCCTAGAATGATGGGGATTTGACTTTTGAAATTGGAAACAGGTTGCGTTTCCAAGATAATAAAATCAACAGGGAAAATGAACTCTCCAACTTTGATCAGCACATCCTCGACCTCTCCTTTGAGAATTTTTACAGATCTATCAGCTAACTGTAGAGTGCATCTTATCGATTTAAGTTCTCCTACACCTAGCTGTTGATAGACTGAATAAGGAAGGAGATTGACGCTGGCTCCCAAGTCTAGAAGTGCCTTATCAATGTGAGTGTTACCTATGACGCATGGAATTGTGGGACAACCAGGGTCCTTGTATTTTAACGGCATAGGTTTTGAAAAAATTTCACTGAGGTTAGCAACTAAGAAGACTTTCTTGGGGACGTTGGTGGTTCTTTTCTTAGTCCTTCAAGAACTTTGTATAAGAAGGGAATTGTTCGATTGCATCTAAGAGAGGGATGTTGATCTTGATCTGTTTAAACGTTTCTAGGATTTTCTCAACCTGCGGGGAGTTTTTTCTAGGTTTGAGTCTATCTGGAGGGGGCAACGGGCCTATACCTATCTAGATCAGGCTCAATCTCATGTTCAGCGTTTTGGTTATCGGAAGGAATTGATTCATCGGAAGGAGTGTGTTGGATAGGAGAAGGGGTTTGATCCGGTGGTATTCTAACTTGGTTGTCTATTTGTTTCCCTGATCTTAGAGTGTGAACTACATTCACATAAGCTGGGTGTGATGAACTGGATCCATTGTCTTTAGGGTTTATAACAGGTTGACTTGGAAATTTTTCTTTCTCTCTCTCACTCATGGCAGTGGCTAGTTGCCCAAGTTGGGTTTCTAACCGGGCTATGGCTTGAGTGTTCGAGTTGAGCACTTGGCCGGTGGTTTGCATGAAGTAATTTAGAGTGGTGGATGACTGGGTCAATATGCTGGTAGTTTGTGTAGAAGCTTTGATCATAGCTTCTAAACCCTTTTCTAAGACACTTAAATGTTTGTCATGATCAGAATTTGAAGGATTTGTAGGCTGGTGAGGATGAGGATGTTGGGTTGGAAAAACTGGGTTAGCTTGTTGAAAATTGTTTTGTGCGTTGAATGGGACAGTATTTCTCCTAGGGAATTGTTGGTTCGACGCGGGAATGAAGTTTGATTTCCGAGAGAATTTCCTTGATTCCATACAAAGTTGGGATGATTTCTCTAATCTGGATTGTAGGTTGGAGAAAATAGATCATTTCTAGGGCGCTGGAATGTAGCGTTTATCTGTTCTAAAGCATGGTTGTTTCCTAGGAGAGGGCATTCCACTGAAACGTGGGTAGGAGACTGACAGTTATGACAACTCGGGGCAGAAACATGATTGATTTGAACTGGAGCTCGTTCCTTAATTTCTAAGGCTTCTAACCTTCACAGAATTGTCGCCATCTTCACTTCAGAAGCAATGTTTGACTCTAGTGAAAGACCACTAGACTTAGACTAGGGAACTGATGAAACCATGTCATCACAGTGTTCCCACTGTATTGTTTTCTCGGATAAACTCTCTAGAAATTCCCAAGCTTCATCTGCGTTTTTCCTCATAAAATCTCCCTGACACATCGATTCTAAAGATGTTTTTGAAGAATAGTCCAATCCTTCATATATGACTTGGCGCAGTCGCTATTTTTCTAGACCATGATGAGAACATTGGATTAAAAGATCTTTAAATTGGTCAAAATATTTCCAGAATAGCTCTCCCGGGACAATTGTGAAGTTTTGAATGTTGTTCCTAAGCTTTACCGTTTTGTGAATAAGGAAAATTTTCTTAAGAAAAACGGTGACAAATTCCTCCCAAGTTGAGATGAAATTTATCGGTAAGCTGTATAGCCATTTTTTAGCTTTGTTCATAAGAGCAAATGGAATAAATATGAGCTTAATTGCATCTTCGGTCAATTCTCTCATTTTAATCATAATACACACTTCCTCAAATTCCGAGATAAAAATATATGCATCTTCTGTTCCATTACCAAGGAATTTAGGAAGCATGTTTATGTAATGCGGTCTAAGCTTGAAATTTGCTCCATTTACTTTGGGGAGTCTTATGCAAGATAGAATTGTATTTCTGGTAGGGTAACACATATCCTGAAGAACGGGTTAATTTGCCATTTCTTGAATTGGTTCAACACGGATTAAACAATGAGAATTATCCCGAACCCAAGTTTGCATACACAAAAAAAAAAATTCTTTTTAAGGAAAGAAAGAAAATTAGTTTTTTTTATATGAAAAATAAAGAAAAAGAAAAATCCTAACTAAAACAAATCAAAGCAATCACTTTTCAATCAACTCTAATTCTAGGGTTTAGCCTAACTCAACTAGACCAGTTCCTAACCAAAAACTCCTATAGTAAAAAGATTAAAGTTTTACCCAGGTAGTTAGCTAGGTAAGGATAGTACTAGAGGGTGATCAGAGATCAATTAAGTACCCTATTTCTTGCGGAACGCTTTACGCAACCCCTAAACCTTGCCTTAGACACCAACTAATCTGAGAAAACTTCAACCGGTTCACTTAAGGATTTCTTGTCCCTTATTGAGCTCGAGTCCTTAGGGGCCAACGTCTAATGAGTTTTAGAAGGCTTGGGTTTGTGAAGTGAGGAATTAGTGATTTGTGGGCTAAGAAAATGGTGATGAAATCCCTTACCTTATCTTGATTTGGGGTTTTGTCCTTAAAAATGTTTTAAGTGTGTGCCAAATTAAGTGCTACAATCACTTTGGTGAATTCCTACACTATATGAAATGCAACCCTAGAAATTAAAACGACTAAAAAGGATGGTAAAAAGAAAATCTTTATATTTTTTATTAAGGTTAACAACAATCAAATGTGAGAAGAGAGCTCTTGTTTGAATTTATTATCTTGTTAGTTAATCTCCAAGTGAAAGGTGGAATTTTATTATGGTCAACAAAAATAAAATCTTTTTTTAATCCTAATTGTCTCTAATTATGAAGCTAACTAAAAAGGGTGGAATTGAAAACGCTAGAAAGAAGACTTACCCGAAAGCAATTCTCCAAGTTCTTGATCGTCAATCCAAGCTTTTCCAGCTCCAAGTGGTTCCTTCACAAGAAAACACACAAGTTAAAAAACCAAAATAATAAAATCCTATTTTAGCACCCTCCTCGGCAACAGCGCTAAAAACTTGATGCGACATAATTATGTACTAAAATTGCAAGTGCACAATAGATCAAGTTATAGTATAAAAGTTATCGATCCCACAAGGAAGGTGATTTTAAGAGATTATTAGAATAGGTTCTTATGTTGTGTGCGTGACAAAATAGGATTAAAGAATAAGTGTGATTGTGATGAGTGATTGTTGTGAATATATGCAAGAGACAATAAATTGAATTTTAGAGAAAAGAAATAAGAATCAAAGAATAAATAAAATCAAAGGCAAGAAAGAAGAATGAATAAAATCAAGAAATAAAATCAAAAATAAAAAGAAAATTCAAAAAAGTCAAGATGGAGGTTTCAATTTAAGATATGAGAAATCTATAATTTAATCCACTAACTAATCTTAATTACAAAATACAAACTATTCTTTTTTTATCATATTTCAACTTAGATTTATTAAGCATAGACTATCAAACCATTTAAGGAAAGTATAACCTATCAAATTATCATCTAAGTTAAAATTACTATTCATGATAAGAGCAACAACAAGATATTAATCCTAGAATTCATAAGCATAACCTATCAAACCATTTAAGATAAGCATAGATTATCAAATTCTTCTTCTACCGATTAGTTTTCTAGTTGATTATCCTAAACATGAATATTTTAAGTGCAAGAGAATAATTCATACAATATAAAAGAAATTAGACTAGTTTCATACAATTCTACAAGAATTAATTTCACATCTTAAAAAAATAAAAACAAGAAGAAAAAGAACTAATTACAAAATTAAAAAGAAAATAAAAATCTAAACTATGAACAAGAAATAAATCTAACTACAAAGAATTAAAATCTAAACTACAAAATAAATTACAATAATTAAATGCAAGAAAATAAATCTACTCTACAAAATAAAGTGCAAAAAGAAATAAAAAGACAAGAAAAGAAATCTACTCTACAAGCATGAATGTAAATCTAACTAATACGCAACAATAAAGAAATTACTAAAAAGAAATAAAAAATAAAAGAAAAACAAACCTTCAAACTTTTCTTCATCTCCATCATCATCATCCAACAAAGAGAAGAAGATTTGAAGTGGAGAAAAAAAATTTATTATTAATTGTAACAAAAGTTATAATTTTTGGAAGGTCTTCTCAATTAAGAGTAGCACTCCTCTCCAAATAGAGTTACAAAATTTTTCACACCTCTAACCCCTCACTCTCTACCCGTATTTATAGTAAACATCAGTGAATAAAAAGTTGTTGGATCAAAATTTTATCCAAAAACATCAAAAATCAACCATAGATTCGTAACTAACTGTACATCGTATCGATGCCAGCATCGATAGAGGTATCGATGTTGGCATCGATACGAGCATCAATGCTGGCATCAATGCCCCATCGATGCTGGCATCGATGCCAGCTCTTCTCTGATTGATGTCCGAACTTCTTTCTTCTTGTGGGCTTTGGGCTTGGACTATTTGACAATTCTTTGATTTCTTCATGTATTTGGTTTGGGCTTTGGCATTTCTTGGGCTTTACTTCTTCTTCTTAGCTTGGGCTTTTGGATAATTTGGAAATTGATTTTCCAATGGGCTTCTTTGCTTCATTTCTTCATTTAATCAACGCGTTTTTGTTAAGAGATGGGAGTTTGAGATTTATTCTTTATTAACCTATAATTAAAGACAAAAACAATTATTAGTGGTATATTTATTCATATAAAATAGATAATGAGGGTATAAAACTGTAATAAAATATGATTATCATGGGACCACTCTCACTGTCATGTTAACACTATACCTCTGATAAAATCAACTTATCAATTCTTTTCAATAGGATGGTAGGTCCTCAAAGTCGCTCCAATCGCGACAATAAAATCAACTCACCAGTCCTCTTCAATAGGATGGTAAGCCCACAGAGTTGCTCAAATTGCAACAAACAATCCCGTCATGTTAACATCACACCTCTGACAAAAATCTACTTACCGACTCTCTTCAATGGAGCAGTAGGTCCACAAAGTCACTCCAATCGTGACAATTCTTATCATGTTAACGATTACCTCCGATAGCCGACACCGTCATTCCTACAAATGACATTGTCCGATCAGTTATCATACTCATACGTCCCTGAATGACCTGATCCTTTCCGAGCGTTCTAATATCTTTAGAACAATCGATAGGTAGTAGCCTACCATGCGATGGCTCCTATAAAAATCAATCGTCACACTCATACATCCCTGAACGATTTGATTCACCCCAGCACCGTCTTTCCCGCAAAAGGCGTTGTTGTTTGATAATGGTCTACCAAGCGATGTTCCTTTATCCCAATAGTGGCTTATCATACGATGTGCCGCTATTTCAGGTTCATCTTTGCCCTAAGAGAAGACAAATCAGGGTTCGTCTTTGCCCTAAGAGAAGACAAATCAGGGTTCGTCTTTTCCCTAAGAGAAGACAAATCAGGGTTCATCTTTTTCCTAAGAGAAGAAAGCTTCTTCTAGACTCCAACGGGTATACGAGTATAAACTGTTTCCTACCTTTGACGGTAAGTTCCTAGAGAATGTTCTTAAGGATAACCCGTCAACCTCCAACTGGTGTATGATGCTAAACTATTCCTTATCTTTAACGGAAAGTTCCTAGAGAATATTCTTAAGGATAACCCGACAGCCTCCAACCGGTACACGAGGTGAAACTGCTCCTTTCCTCAAACCAGTTCACGAGGCTAAACTGCTCCTAACCTCCAACTGGTGTATAAGGCTAAACTGTTCCTTACCTTTGACGAATAGTTCCTAGAGAATATTCTTAAGGATAACTTGGCAACCTCCAATCAGTGCACGAGGTAAAACTGTTCCTTTCCTCCAACTGGTGCACGAAACTAAACTGCTCCTAACCTCCAACTGGTCTATGAGGCTAAACTATTCCTTACCTTTATCGGAAAGTTCCTAGAGAATATTTTTAAGGATAACCCGGCAACCTCCAACCGATGCACGAGGTGACACTTCTCTCTTTCCTCCAACCGGTGCATGAGGCTAAACTTCTCCTTTCTTCCAACTGGTGCACGAGGTGAAACTGCT
This sequence comes from Asparagus kiusianus, assembly GCA_022839385.1. NCBI lineage: Eukaryota > Viridiplantae > Streptophyta > Magnoliopsida > Asparagales > Asparagaceae > Asparagus > Asparagus kiusianus. The sequence goes on along the minus strand of BQKN01000927.1, from coordinate 51,754 downwards.
CCTTTCCTCAAACCGGTGCACGAGGCTAAACTACTCCTTTCCTCTAACTGGTGCACGAGGTGAAACTGCTCCTTACCTCCAACCGGTGCACGAGGCTAAACTGCTCCTTTCCTCCAACCGGTGCACGAGGTGAAACTATTCCTTACCTCCAACTGGTGCACGAGGCTAAACTGCTCATTTCCTCCAACCGGTGCACGAGGCTAAACTGCTCCTTTTCCTCCAATTAGTGCACGAGGATAAACTGTTCTCTTTCCTCTAACCGATGTATGAATTAAAACTACTCCTTACCTCCAACTGGTACACGAGGCTAAACTTATCCTTTCCTCCAACCAGTGCACGAGGTGAAACTGCCCCTTACCTCCAATTGGTACACGAGGCTAAATTTCTCCTACCCTCCAACTGATATGCGAGGTTAAAATGCTCCCTATGCTCTTAATCCAAACGCCTAAATGTACCAGTTTGAGGCTAAGGATAGAGGAGAAATCTTAGCATTGAGCCTAAGAGAAACTCCTTGATAACTTACTATGCTAAGGGAAAAAGCATGGCTAGTCCAACTCAAACGGCCGCTGGTAAAGACAAATCAAGTCCGTTGATAGCTGAGCGTTTGCTAAAAATCCTAATTGGCGATCGTTAGCAACGATTGAATAATTCAATCTCACCAAGTTCGATTGGAAGGCACCTCGCTCCGTCTGCATGGTGATCATTTTGCAGGTCTTCATATCCAAAGTGTTTCAGATCCCATACGACCTGATTCAGGTCAAAAAACTTTGGAAGGGGTCTTGTAGGTAATAAAAATTGCTTTTAATCCCTATAAGAGATGTTCAGAGTAAGACTGCTAAAACCTCACCCAAAATAGCTGAAAAAGGGGGAAAACGTTGATATCTCTCAAACCGGAAGGAATTTGGAGAAACAGACAAGAGCAAACCGAACGCTATAGGGTTAGTTTGGTTAGCTCCGTCTCGTCGAGATAGTCGATTTTCATATATAATTCGTTAAATTCCGACTTACGGTTTGAAAGTTATGACATGTTCTTCGTGGCATGTTCTGGAGCTCACCTGTATAAGTCGAGATCGTCTGCATGATCCAGGCTCGCCTGAAGGCTGAAGCTCACCTGAAAAGGGTGAAGTCTACCTAAACATTGGAGCTCACCCAAACTAAGCGAAGCTCGCCTGTAAAACTTCGCCTACGAGGCTCGCCTGCATAGCCTTGCCTAAAGACCTAGCTCGTCTGTATGATCTAGCCTCACCTGAAGATCTAGCTCACTTTTATGATCCGGGCTTACCTGAAGGCCGAGCTCACCTGTAGCACCCAGGCTCGCCTACATACCAAAGCCCGCCAAGCTCGCCTGACAGCCCAAGCTCGCCTGTAATGCCAAGCTCGCCTGCACGGCTGGACCAAGTCAGCCACTTGAGCTTAAAACATGAGAGTGGGTACACCCACTCCCCATGATCTAAGGGATAGAGTATGGTTCTCCTCACCTCTGATGGTCATATCCTAAGATCTAAGTGATGGAGTATGGTTCTCCTCACCTCTAATGGTCACATCTTAAGATTTAAGGGATGGAGATATGGTCCATCTCAACCACAATCCCACAATTTGAGGGAGTGGTCATGCTTTTCCTCCACTATAAATAGCCAATGATGGCTATCAAAAGAGAGGGCTTGAACTCTTGATCAAGACCAAACCTATTTGGTTCCTTGGCAATCAGTTCTCTTAAGCTCGAAGAGAATCGAGCCTGGCTCTTTGCATTGTTCTTGCACTGTAGCATCTTCTTCCAATTTTCGGCCTTGATAGCCATTAAGCTCGGGAACTCGAACTTGATCAACACGAGCTTCTACTATGTACTAAAGCTCGCCCGCAACCTTGATCGAATCGTCTAAGGGAAGCAAACTCGGTGCGAGAACCAAGCGATGCATCCTATCGCTACCAAAGTCCCCACGTTAAACAAGGGGGGTATTCCCTCCATTTCTGTTATAATTTTGATTCATTAGTTTGTAATAAGCTACTCTTATCAATACAAATGAAATCCCTGTTTCGGAATCAAAATTTACACCTACACTGTGTTGATTCGATAACTCTTAGAGCTGCTGGGTATGTAAATCTTTGACCCGTTGTACGGCCATCTCCATCTCGATTTTGAAATCCTCCTTCTACTTAGCTAAGGCTTCTTGAAGGAGCTGATCCATCTACTCAGTAGTGATCATGAATGTTTCTCGAATCTGTCCTGCACTAGACACCGTATTATCAGAATCGATTGCAGAATTTGCATCTAATGCTTCATCATCTGAGGAATTCCCTCTCTGAATTCTCCTATAATCCCTAGGCCTGATAGCCCCGGTTCTCAACCGAGTCATGCGATGGGATATTTCTTGGAAAGGTTCGAGACTAAAATGTCGTGTGGACTTTTCCTTGTCAACCATATTGATGGTGACTTCCGAGAATTCATTATCTTGAACGGACAGCTTCCTTTTACAGAAACGCCTCGGCTTGGGCTTTGACATTTTAATAAAAAAAATTTAAATACCGAGACCCTCTGTGGAGTGGTCTTATAGCAGCTACATTCTGATAATACAGCCCTGATAAGCTTGGTACACAGACAGTAAGAATTTGTTTCCCAGGTATTTCTCTTTCGAGATTTATCATACCCCTAGCCCGATAGTACAACTCATCAGTATAATTGCCGGAGCAACCTATCGTGTGCTGGCATGATTTTCTAAGTCTAACATCATCGTCTTCTGACGAACACACTTCTCTTTGGGGATATAACTCTTTGTTGGTGTTTTCAAGAGTCACTCGTTTGGAACCACGCCTTCGTGAGCACGAGGCCTCAACGGGCTCTTGAACTTCAACTGGCAATCCGAGGTGAACGGTTACATGTGCTTTCTTAACAGGAGAGGTCCTTGACAGGTTGGGAGGAAGCGCATGAGCCCCAGCCTAACTAATTGCTCGGGGATCATTCACCAGACTCAAGCGCTCTTTCATCGGAGTTTTGCCCCGACCTTCGTACAAAGGACCGAGACGATATGTAATCTTTATCTGGAATCAGTATAAGTCTACATTGTTGTGGGGCTCGACCGAAGGTGTGGTATTCATCGGGATAGGAACAGAGGTCGTTGGAGACTCAAAAACGGTCGCGCGAGGTGAAATTTCTGCAAACAGGAGCTGACTGGCTCGGGGCTGGCGTGAGCCACCATTTGGTGGCTCAGCCTTGGCCGAGCAAGCAGTTAGTGGCTCAGCCTTGACCGAGCCAGCAGCCAGTGATTTGATTTTTTTTTAGGCTTTAATTTGGATTTTGGCTTCCAGATTTGACGTAGTTCTGATGGTTTGTTGACTACCTCGTGCCTTTGCAATTTCTTGGCTTCTTGTATGAGAATTTCTACATGTGCAAGCAATGCACCTCATTTCTGGATTCGCTCCTCAAAGGTTGAACGAGTCTTTTTAACGCGAGTCCATTCATTAGCCGATGTTTTAAAGGGGAAATCCCTTGTTTGCTGCTGAGGCATCTGATATTTCTTAGATGTCAGATTCACCTTATAGCATACTCTATCGACTGACTCTAAGGCCTTGGCTAATTAGCGTGCGAGGCGTTGGCATCACCTTTGACGCACTCTCTTTGATAGGGTTGGCGCGCCTTTAGTGGTTACCTCCTTGATTGAGAAGGGATCTAGATCTGCAAATTCAGTCTCGTTGGAAGCCGGAGATGCGTTGCGATGTGCAACTATAGCAGCGGCAGTGCGGAGGTCATCTTCTTGGGTCTTCAAATCAGAAGACCAGTGGACCTTCCTAGATTTGCAAGGAGAGACGGATCTGGAGGAGGAGGACAAGTACGCCTTGACTTCTGTTGGTCGAACTCATATTCAACCTCCTCTTCAACCGGGATGCCAATCCGAGATTACGACACATCAGCCTTCGCAGAAAGGCTATTGGCTCCCACTGTGGTCGCCAGTTTGTTTTCGTCAAAAGTTAAATTTTCCATTGTTGTTAAACCTGTTACACCGTTTATCGATTACAAGTTCAAACTAAAAGAAAAGTCGATCTTTTTATAAGACCTTCTTACAATGAAAAAGTAAAAATTACAACTTTATCCAACAAAATGTAACAGTAGTTTATCTTATGTTGCTTTTTGTGGGATCTTTGCCTGTGTCGGGAACGTGTTAGTTCGTGGACCACCGCAGATCAGATCCGGTTGATAAAATAATTATGCTCTTGCTTCACGAAGGAAACAATCACAACAGTGATAATCACGACCAAGCGAGATTGTGACTCTTCTCAAGAATAAAACCAAGTTTAATCCGGAGGAAAGAGGGGGGGAGAGAATCTCAAATCTTTCGAAACCTTTTTCTTTATGAAAATGTCCGCCAAAATTCACCTATTCTCCTCTGAAATTCGTGGTTTACTACTCAATTTGGCAGCACCTCGCCCTCTTATTTCAGATCCTCGCCAATGAAGACCCTGGACTTCTATTTATAGGCTTTTGTCATCGTGTTTTCTAATAAGATCAAGTATTTTGGTGTTATCTGCAGTTCATAACCGCCTAAGCGTACTTAAGGATAGCTTCAGGACAGTTGTAGAGATCATGGGAGGAAAGAATTCTAACAAAAAAAATCAGAATCCGTGTTTTGGGGAGTATTCGGAGGTCAAGATACTCGTGGTGGCTCGGAGCTGTGCGAGCCACCATTTGGTGGCTCGCATGGGTACGAGCCACCACTTGGTGGCTTGCACTCACATAAGCCTCCTAGCCTGTTTCGTTCATCTTTTTGACATTTTGGCTATTTGTGACTCCTCCAGTTCGCTTGTTTTGCCTTTACGTGCGTTTCATCGCTTTGCTGACTTATACGCTTCACCGATTCGCTTCATGCACTTATCGATGTCGGATAATTTTCCTTGACTTGGATTTTGACGTTCATCGTCTTCTCTCTGTCTTGAATTGTGTTTGGGGACCTATATGCAATTTTTACGCCTACACCCTCATGTCCAAGCTTTGAATTCATACTACTAATGTACATATGATCATAGTCAAACTATCGGGCAAAATGACTTGCTAAATAAGGCTTTATATAACAAATGCCATTCACTTGAAGGACGTGATGGAATGGATGGATATTAATCAACCGGTTTGGGCTCAGACTAATGGTCTCCGTGATCCTCGAAGTGACTTGGGAAGGCCGCATCATAATCCATCTTTAGAAGAACGTGGTAAAACTTGAAGTATCCATGGCTATCCCCAACTTCTCTCGAATTGTACTAAGGTATTCAAAATTCCACATGGATCTCTTGTACGCCTGCAACAAAGGCATGCCAGTATTCGTCTTTCAAGCCGGATTTGCTTTGGATAAAATAAGAGCACAATTCCATCATTTAAAATACAGCACCATTTGACTGTACATGTTAGAGTGGTTGATTTTGGATACCGAAGAAGCTTGCTTAAACTAAGAGATTGGTCATTTGCAAATTAAATGGTCGAATGAACAGACTCTTTCGCAGCATTTTGTAGAGTATCAGTGTGAGGGGAGGCTGATTGTACCCTCGGTGATAAGGCTCTACGCTGCTGTGCTCCTCAAGTTAGTTGATCTGCTGCTGTATTGTGTAGGAAGGGCTACCTATTTCCAGGGATGCTTACATTTTATAGATGATAATTAGAGGTAGGCTAGTAACTCAACATAGCTAGGCTAATGAATTTTGGGATTATTCAGAATGTTATGTGTGTACTTTGTAATGCGGCTTCTAAAGATGTGAACCATTTCTTCTTTGTATGTCCTTATTCGATCTACTTCTATTTGGTTTGTATTGGACATGGTAAAAATCTCATGAGACTTAAGATTGAGGTGAATTGCTATAGCCAAAATGTGAACGAGAAGCTCTTCAAGCGTCTATTACTGGCTACAGCGGTACACCGCTTGTGGAGAGAGCGAAAATTTAGAGGCATTTTAATGAATGGCTGCGAATAGGAATGTTCCCGTAAGGAGAGTCGTCAAGATTGAGTTTGTGAGTGGTGTGATTAACCGAATGACGAACCTTCAATGTCCATATTGCATTGGAAATCTTTAGGTCATTGTTTAGTTATTTGGGTACGCCCAAGTTGGTTGCATGTATTAACGTTTAATTGGTAATGAATAAAATCCTTCATTTAACAAAAAAAATTATAATCAAATTAGTGGGTTTTTTAAGATGTTAGTCCTTTAAATCATTAGCATTTTAAAATTAGTTCCTCAAATCTCCTTATTATGGTATTAGACGGGGGGGCGCCCCCCCCCACAAAAAAAAAAAAAAAACCTTAATATATTGATGTTGGTCTCTCTAGTTAGATGGTGTCAAAATACGTGGGTGAATATTCCGCCTTTTTAAACTTTTTTCTTGAATGGATAGTTATACCTTCTGTTCACATAGCCAAACCCACAACCTTATAAACTTAGATCCATTAAGTCCCTCAAAACTAAACTCGTGTTGTGCGCAGCGAAAATTTCAGCAGCACTTCGGCAGCACAACAAGGGAGTAAAATCGCAATAGGAATTCCTGTTTTACCAAGAAAACAAGAACCAAAAGCAAAATATCTCAACAAAGTGGGATATCAGCTCTTTCTCTCATTAGTTCTAGGACTGACTTGTCGAGGGAACCTAAATAAGCTATAACAAATCACACAAACAACGAGACAACTATTTTTTACGTGGTTCGGCAAATTGCCTACGTTCACGGGGCAAGGAGGGGGGAGATCTCATATTAGAGGGAGAGAATACAACTAGGGTTTACAATCTCACAACTTAAACCCTCAAACAATCCCTCAAATCCCTCACAATCTCTCTCTCAAAAGGGGATGCACAAAAAACCCTTGCACAGCCGCTGCTTCTCTTGTGATTTCCCTTTGCACGAAGCCAATGAAGACAACTGCGGATTTTATTTCCCTTCTGCACTTTGGTGAATTTTATTTCCCCTCTGCCGGCTTGCAAACCTTTCACAAAACCCTAGGAAGGGTATTTATATAGCTGTTGTACTTTTGCACGCGGGTGGGCTATGTCCAGGAAACAAAAGAAAGCCTCAAATCTCCTCACGCGGTTTTCAATTCTCAGCGTTAATTGATGAGATACTTCACAACGTGGAGGGGCCCCTGCTCAAATCTCCTGCTGACATTCACATCCTGCAAAAAACATCATGAGACATTGTCCCCCCTACTCACGCGTCATTCATTCACAATTCTCCACCTCGGTGAAATCTTTCCAAAACTGAGCCGACACCAAAGCAACCAAATGTCCCACTTGTTGTGACCAGTATATCGTTAAACAATTCATAACAACGGACTCAATCCACAACAAGTCGAGAACCCAAATGAGAATGCGAACAAACTCCAAATGTCGGTATCAATCCATCAAATCAGTTGTATCATAAAGACTGCCTACGTATCCTTTTGCCCAAGGAATCAAGCATTCACGTAGTTCACCCAAATGACCGTCAACGGCCTTAACAATCACGAATATGTAACAAGCTTCGATAATGATCAAACTTGTTGCTCGGAACCATCTTAGTGAGCATATCCACTGGATTATCCTTCGTGTGGACTTTCACAATCTCCACATCGCCATCTTCAAGAATATCTCGAACGAAGTGATAACGAACGTCAATGTGTTTTGTCCTCACATAAAAAATTTGATTCTTTTCCAAATAGATAACACTAATACTATCACAATGAATAGTGAAGGACCTCTACGATATACCAAGTTCCTCCAAAAGTCCCCGAAGCTAAATAGCCTCCTTCACAGCCTCCGTAATAGTCATATACTCTGCCTCCATCGTAGACAAAGCTACAGTAGATTGTAAGGTGTATCTCCATTACACCGGCACATGGGTCAAAGTGAATACATATCCTGTAGTAGACCGGCGCTTATCTAAATCACCGACATAATCCGAATCAACATAGCCAATGCATAACTATCCACCTGTAGTGTCCCGCTCATAAACTAAACCAACATTGAGCGTACCTCGAATGTACCTCAAAATCCATCTCACGGCGTCCCAATGACCCACTCCTGGATCGTGCATGTATCTCGAAACCATGCTCACCGCCTATGATAAATCTAGTCTCGTACATACCATAGCATACATCAAGCTCCCAACCGCGTTCGCATATGGATTCTTATCACGCCTCGCTTCCCGAAATACCAGGAACCGGAACGTAAACAAGCCCGCGACGTATTAGATTGAGAAGAAATATACACTGTTGTTTTTTTTTTCCTCTTTTCTTTTCTTCTCAACCTAATACGCTAAGCGTCTGGAAACAATACAATGCAAAGGCACAGGTCCCCGATCACAGTAGCGAGAATATAATAAACAACACAGA
>BQKN01000927.1:2121-43415 GCA_022839385.1 Asparagus kiusianus | reverse complement strand
AAAATAATTAAATAAATAGTTACAGGTATAGAAAAATTAAACCAATTACGGAATAATTATTTATAAATAAAAACGTACATGTTGTGCTAATACGACAGTTGATACGAAATAGTCAAAATATACACATATTATATAATTAAACGAGAATAAATAATAATAAAAATATATTTACTTATATTTAAAATCAAATAATTATGTGACAATTATCTACATGATAAAACGTACTAGTTATGCCAATACGATAGCTGATACGTAATAATTAAAATAATAAATAATTTACACAAATAATACGTAATTAATAATTCAACATAATACAAGAATTATTACGTAATGATAATAATAATACGGCGTATTATTTAAAATAATACGTAATAGTATCATTAACATAGCGGATAAATTCTAGAAATTTTCATTGCACTAAATTAATTTATGAATATCAAAACCATTTAAATAACTATATAATCAGATTTTTAAATCATAGAAATTCTAGAAAATCAAGAAAAATACAAATACTCTTTTAAAAATCATAATTAAATATTTTAAAATACCAAAAAATTTATTTTAACTAATATCAAAATTTTACGGTCATTACAATTCTTCCACATCAACTCTCAATCTTCAACTATCTTTGGTGAAAGATCAACTGAAAGTTTCAAATGGGCTCCCAAAGGTACACTAACTGGCTTCGTATCCATGCTAATATTAAATCGCTATAGAACCTTCTTCAAATAAGCCACCTGTGTTAAACAAATTCTGCCATTCTTCTTGTCTCTGCCGATTTCCATCCCTAAAATACGCTTCGCCTCATCCAAATCCTTCATCTTAAACTCCTTTGAAAGTTATGCCTTCAACTCATCTATAGCAGATCTGGAAATAGAGGCAACCAACATGTCATCGATATAAAGTAATAAATAGATGTACACACCTCCTTTCAACTTACAAAAATATATGCAAGGACCAAACTAGCTCCGAGTGTACGAATGACTAATCATAAAACCATCGAATCGCCTATACCACTGTCGAGAAGACTGCTTCAAACCGTATAGCAATTTCTTTAATCTGCAAACTAATTTTTCCTTCCCTACAACTCAAAATTCCAATGACTGAGTCATATATATTTCTTCATCAAGATCACCATGAAGAAATGATATCTTTACATCTAAATGATCTAACTCCAAATCATAATGTGCCACCAAAGCTAGCAAAATCCGAATCGAAGAGTGCTTCACCACCGAAGAGAAAACCTCATTATAGTCAATACCTTCCTCCTGTGTATAGCCCTTTGCAACCAACCTAGTTTTGAACCTCAATGGAGTGCCCTCAATGCCCACTCCTTTGTGTATACCCACTTGCAACCAATTACCTTCTGCCCCTTTAGAAGCTCAACAAGCTCCCACGTATCATTTTTGTGAAGAGACTTCATCTCCTCCTACATAGCTATCTATCACGAATCGGCCTTCGAACTCTGCTCGGCTTCTCTGAATGTAGTAGGCACCATCTCATTGATACTCTCCATCGGAAGTGCATACATAATCGTGTCGGCATACCGTGCTGGCATCCGTATGTCTCTCCTCTGTCTCCGAACCGCAATAGAATCCTAAACCTGAGTCGTCAGTCCTTGATTCTGCATATTAGTACCCATAGCCTCCGTGTTACCATCGTGCTCGTCTGGCATCACCTTAGTCGGCACTCTTATGGATATTGCACCATCTGAACACTGTGGAGCTGCATCGATCTCCACCACCTGTGATATCCCCTCTGTCGGGTCGCTCTTCACCTGATGAGAGCTGGGAAGCTTTAAGATAGAAGCCTCATTGAATGTGATGTCCCTACTCAGCATAATCTTTCTATCAACTGGATCCCATAGCTTGTATCCCTTGACACCATGTTTGAATCCTACAAATATGGTCTTCCTAGCTCGAGGTTCCAATTTATCTGTTCTCACATGATAAAATACAGGATAACCGAATACCTTGAGCTAGTCATAATCTCATGCTGGCTCTCCTGACCACATCTCTATATGGGTCTTCCCCTCAATCGCAGATAAATGCAGCCTATTAATGAGGTGGCTAGCATATGTAAGTACCTTAGCTCAAAAGATCTTCTTCAAACTACTCTACGATAATAAACATCGGACCTTCTCTAGCAAAGACCGATTTAACCTCTCTGCCACCCTATTCTGCTGCGATTTATCACTAACCATGAAGTGCCTCTCTATGCCCTCGTCTCGACATAGTTATAGAAAGGGGTCTGATGTGTACTTGCCGCCGTTGTCGAATTATAACGTCTTGATTTTTCTCCCAATCTGAAGTTCCAATCTCTTCATCCACTCCACGAATATATCTAGGACTTCGCTCTTCTTTGCCATGGTGTACACCCAACATCGCCTAGAATAGTCATCAATGAACGTGACGAACCAATATCGACCACCAAGTGATGCAGTCTTGGTGGGACCCTAAACATCTGTGTGCATATAATTCAGGATGCCCCTCGTCCTATGAATGGCCGTCCCGAACTTCACCTTCGTCTTCTTGCCAAGAACACAGTGCTCACAGAACTCAATTTTTCTACTCTTGGCTCCCTTCAATAGCCCATGCTTGCACAAACCCTGCAGTGACTTCTCTCATGTGTGCCCCAACCTATAATGCCAAAGCCTGCTCATGTCCGGCTCTGAAATAGCTAAAGCAACCTAGTCAATTTTGATGCTTCCATTCAGATAATACAAGTTTCGACTGCGGACTCTCTTCATCATCACCAAAGATCCCTTAGTAACATTTGCTACAGTGTCTTCAAAGATCACCTTGAATCCTTTTTCCTCCAAAGCTCCAACTGAGATAAGATTCTTCTTCAGCTGAGGAACAAATCTCACCTCCTTCAATTCACGAACTACTCCATCGTGCATCCGGATCCACACAGTACCTATCCTACAAATGCTACAGGATTGATCATTTCCCATGATTACAACTCCCCCATTGAGCTTCTCAAAAGATACAAACCAATCTCGTCTAGGGATCACATGATAGGTAGAGCCGGAATCAAGCATCTAATCTGATGTATCCAAGTGGTTCACCTTTGGAGTAATCAGTAGAGAAAAGCTCGAACCATCGGAATCATCGCCTTTCGTAATATTCATCTCATTAGCCTTCGGGCCCTTTTTCTTGCTATTCTCCTTCTCTTTGATCTTTGGACAATCTTTTTTCCAATGATCCTGCCCTTGCAGAATGCATATTGGTTCTTTTCTAGCTGGTGACGGCCTCTTGACTTTGACATTCCTCTATTACCACCTTTTGGATGTGGGCTTCTACCTCTCGTCGACAAGGCCTCGCCCGAAGTACTAGCACGAGAAGTCTCATTGTCCTTCTTCCTCAAATCATAATTCATTAATGCATTTTACTATAGCTGATAGAAGATCTCTTGTGCAACAAAGTGAGCACAAAGGTGTCATACTCCTCATCCGGTAAGGAGCCCAATAAAATAATAGGCTTGTATTCATCCAATATCTTCTCATTAATATTTGCCAAGTCCGACAACAACTTATAGTAGTTGTTCACATGAACCGCTAGCGAGGTGCCTCTACACATCTGAAATCTGAATAACATACACAGCAAATGCAACCGGTTCTCAACACTCTTCGTAAGGTACTTATTGTTAAGAACTTCCCACATCTTTATTGCATACGTTACCCTAATTACATCGTACTTCAGCTCTTGTTCCAAACAGGACCTGATCCCCCATAAGCATTCCTATTCATCTTTTCCCATATCGTTTCTTTATATTTTGGTGGTCTCTCATGGACTATGATGGTCTCCTCCAAGTTCTGAGCATTAAGCGCATCCTGTACATTGCTCAACCATAAACTAAAGTTGATTTTATCGTCATACTTCACCACATTAATTTTGGTGTTCTGAAAACCAACTTGAACTGTATTCGCCATCGGCTTGCTGCTTTCACCTTCTTCTCCCATTGCAAACTAACTCCAAGTTGTAGAAAAAGAATCAAACTTTGATAGAAATTAAGAATTACCCAACTGAACTCTAGATCGGATTTTAATTAGATCTCCTGTCTACACAAGGAAAGCGAAATCTCCAATGACAACTCCTAATGCTATCTCCACCGAAGCCTAGAACTCCAAGAACCAAGCTTCTCACAAGAATTTTCCTCCTCCTAATTTCAAAACCCTAAATCTGAAATCTGGGCTCTGATACCACTTGTTGTGCGCAGCGAAAATTTCGGCAGCACTTCGACAGCACAACAAGAGAGTAAGATCACAATAGAAATTCTTATTTTACCAAGGAAACAAGAACCAAAATCAAAATATATCAACAAAGTGGGATATCAGCTCTTTCTCTCATCAGTTCTAGGACTGACTTGCCGAGGGAACCTAAATAAGCTATTACAAACCACACAAACAGCGAGACAACCAATTTTTACGTGGTTCGGCAAATTGTCTACGTCCACGGGATAAGGAGGGGGGAGATCTCCTATTAGAGAGAGAGAATACAACTAGGGTTTACAATCTCACAACCTAAACCCTTAAACAATCTCTCAAAATTCCTCACACAATCTCTCTCTCAAAAGGGGATGCACGAAAACCCTTGCACAACCGCTGCTTCTCCTGTGATTTCCCTTTGCACGAAGCCAATGAAGTCAGCTACGGATTTTATTTCCCCTCTGCACTTTGGCAAATTTTATTTCCCCTCTGTCGGCTTGCACACGTTTCACAAAAACCCAGGAAGGGTATTTATATAGCTGCTATACTTTTGCACGCGGGTGGGCTTTGTTCAGGAAACAAAAGAAAGCCTCAAATCTCCTCACGTGGTTTTTAATTCTCAGTGTTAATTGATGAGATCCTTCACAACGTGGAGGGGTCCACGTTCAAATCTCCTGCTGACGTTCACATCCTGCAAAAAACATCACGAGACGTTGTCCCCCCCTCACGCGTCATTCATTCACAACTCGCACATTCAAAATCCAAACCAACCCATTTTATCTTCTTTCTTTCAAAAGTATATTGTTAATCAACCCATAAAAATCAATAGTTAAAACATAAAAATCGACAACTTGAATTCTATGGAGGAGTGAGCTTGAAGAAATTGATGATTTAATTCTTTCTGACTTGAATTGCATTTGCAGGAACGAAGGAAGAAAAAGAGGAGGTGGTTTGAAGAGGGAAGGATATCGCTTGAGATTAGAAATGAACGAAAGGAATTATAACGTTCAAATGAGAGAAAGAAGGAAAGAGACAGCGTGGAGTGAGATGTTTAATAAGATAATAACCCATTCACGATTGGCCTAAACTCAATCACAGTTTAAGCTGACGGAAGGACTGATATCAACATTTTAAAGTGATTTAGGGCACTATATCAAAATGTGAAGATTCGGGGGACTAATATCAAAATAATATCATTGGTTTGAGGTTAGGGGTGCATTCGGTCCCGATGTGGCTCGAATATGATGCTTACCATATCCATATCCGCTTACCCATCTGTAATGCAGATACGGATACGGATAGAGATATACATCTGTAAGAAAAATTTATAATCATATCCGCTAAAATCGGACACGGTTACGGATATACATGCGAATATGCATGCACATACAAAACAAATATAAGAAAACTAGATAGTATTGAGAAAAATATAGTTCATGTGATACAAAAGAGTTTGTTAATATGTCCATTATAACTGAAAAGTTAAGATTAGACATCTTGATCATCAAATTTAACCACAAATCCATAATCTAATAATCGAAACTATCGTAAGAGTATGACTAATATGTATTCGGATATTTCAGATACAGATACTGATATTTTATTATAAAACGATATCTGTAACCATATCCTATCGGATATAGATTTGAATAACCATATTCGTATTTTAACGGATACAGTGACAGATATTTTCTTGCATCCGGATACGGTTTAGCACCCCTATTTGAGGCTATTTGAGGCATCAATATTGGAGAACCCCTAAACTGAAAACAGTGTTAGAAAATTTATCCTTCCACTTTTAACGCGCTCCTACCCGTCTACGGTCTTTACCATTCTTGTCAAAGGAAAATGTCAGAAGACAAGCGCGGAACTTGCGTTCCTCTTACAAGAACAGCTACTACTAATGGTAGCAATAATAGCTCAGCCGAAATTGGCACACACCCGAAGGCAAGCTATGAGGAGGTGGTCGAAGACGAAAGGGTTTTCATGGACACCCTTGAGGACCTGCACAAATCCCTCGGGACCAAGTTCTTGTAAGTTGGGTTTCTCTTCGATTTTCTTGATCGTGGGTGCTGCTCCTTGTTTGTTTTCATGGGGGGAAACGTGGATTTTTTTTTATTCAGTTGATGGTCGAGTTTTGGTGGAAAAGGTGGGATTTTTGATCGCCTGTTGCTGATTAAGGTGTTGATTTTGTAATTCAGCTGGAATTTGGAAATGGGTTTTCTTTTGTAGGTTGATATTGGCCGAGGACTTATAGAAAGATTACTTTTTTTGATGATGGGTGATTGGAAAGTGGAGCATTTTTGTCAGATTTTCTTATGATTTTTCTTTTGGTTTAATTGCAATTAAGGTTTTGGTAATGTTGTTTGTTGATTAATTAATTTCCTGATGAACAAATTGCCGTTTGCTTATCTTTATGATGTCATACAAACGGATCAATCGAGTTATGCTAAGCTGTCTGACTGCATGGTTGATTTTTACTGCTTCTCTTCAGAGTGCAATTCAATCGACACCCATTAGAAAATGACATTATTTTCCCTATGATTTAGTCAATCTAATTTAGGTTATCTTGTGAGTCAATAAGAACAGAAATGACTTTGTGCTAGGATCTGATCGTGGACGAGGGCCTGATAAAAATTAAGTAACTTTTAGAGCATGGCTCATTGCTATTGTGATTGTAGCTCTATAAAAAGGAAGGGGAGAAGTAGCTAGCTAATCTTTGCTAACTACTTTGATCTTTTCCCGTCTAAATAGCCTTGAGAGGAGGGATCACGGTTGCGATCTCTGTCACTCAGAATTGGACAGAACTTGCATTGCATGTTCCTTTCTACTTGCTTAACTTCCCTACATGAACTTAGTGAATAGAAGGAGAGGAAAATTATGCCAAGTAGTTGAATGCAACTTCTGTGCTTAATTATGACAAGACTGATTGAAGGTTTAATATTTGGAGAATGCCAAAATAGGAGGAACCACGAAATAAGTAGGCTGACTAGGCGTCTGTTTCCTAGAGAAGGAGAATAAATAGTACACTTTCTTTTCCTTAATTCTTTGCACCTTTTTTTGTCTCTCCATGTTTCTTTCTATCAGACAAAGCAAAGCCTTGATGTTCAAATAAGTTTGTACTACTGTCACAAGCTTTTGTCTAGAGATGCAAAAGGTTTAACAAGTTACTCCACATGGCATGCTCTTTCCAAGTGTGTGCTAACCGTTGAACAAAAATCTTGGAGATATGGAGGCGGGAAATCACATATTTTCTACTTTGTCAAAGCATGTATTGGATTACAGATGAAGTGTCATAAAGGGCCAATTTAGGAATAAATTATGAAAAAGCGATGTATATTTTTGCAATCGATGTGATAGATGCTATAAATTCTTAATGGCTGATTCAGTAATTATTTTGTCTTAATACACTTCAGGTATACAACTTAAAATTTATACCCACTCTTATATGTCCTTATATATTATGCTTTCCTCATTGGTTACATGAGTTTAAATCAAATATCTTTCACAAGCGAACAGCCAAAGTTCCTATGAAGGTGTTATGGTAAGGTCATCACTTAGCATTTATTTGGCAAGTAGTTTTGCATCATATTTGTTGCTGTTAGACTGGAAGGTTGCCATGAAAACTTCGTCAATTATGAAGTTTCATTAACCTTGATACTTATTCTATAGTTGGAATTCTGATGGACACTTAGTCTACTTAGATGGCTATTGTGCTGTTGATGATGGCAATGATGATGAAGATGATGCCTCCAATGATATCATCATGGTTGTGTGAACGCGTGAATGGCTAAGGCGACTGTGTGAGGAGATTTGAGTGGGAGCCACACGTGTGTTTCTTTTCCTCAATCCACGTGATCGGCTAAGGCGGTTGTGAAAGGCGTGCTTGTGGGGGCTTGTGGGGGCCAGGAGACGCGATTTCTTCCAATCTCGTGCAGCCTAAAATACCCTTCCTAGGGTTTCGTGAAGCCTGGTGCAAGTGCAAAAATCACAGGGGGAGAAAAAGTGTGCAGGCGGCGAAAGAAAAAGAAAAATCACATAGGACATGCAACTTGGCGGCTGTCCTTTTTGAGAAGAAAAGCAGGGTTTTCCTTTTCAGATTTTGAGAGAGAAATTGAAAGTTATTTGAGGGTTTAATTTGTGAGAACTGTGTGATTGTAAACCCTATTTGTACTCTCTCCCTCTAATAGTAGATCTCCCCCTCCTTCCCCGTGAACGTAGGCAATTTACCGAACCACGTTAAAATTAATTATTCATGTTGTGATTTGTAATTGTTTGCTTAGGTTCCCTAGACAGGTCAGACCTAGAACTGATGGGAGGAAGAGCTGATATCTCACTTTGTTTAGATATTTTGCTTTCGGTTCTTGTTTCCTTTGTGAAACATGGATTTAGTTAAGATCTACTCTTTTATCGAGCATAGAGGTGTAACTAGATAGGATGATAAATTTTGAGCTCATGGCATTTCGAGACACTTCGTTGGAAAAGAAATCTTGGGGAAACTAGATAGGGTGATAAATTTTGAGAATCGTGCCTTGCTGGAGGAGGATCGGTGTTTGTTATCAAGAAATGGTCTGCAGAAGAGTTTCTGGACTGAGTTTTCGACATATTTGAGTCATCCTATTAAAGAGTTATCAACTGCTGTGATTGGAGGTAAAACTTAATTGGATATTTGGTCTGATCAGTGTTTTCAAAGGCGGTATCGGGCGTGCGCCTCGAGCGCAAGGCGTTGCGGCGCTGTGGAATCGCGCCCAGCATGGGGTGCGGGGCGCTGCACTTGCTCCAAGCGCGCGCCCGAGAGCACCTTCGAGCGCCTTGCGTGCTCTGGGAAGGCGATCACCTCCGATTTTCAAGGCGATTGGCTTCATTAAATGGGGCTATCGGGTAGAAACGGGTAGAAATCCGACTCAAACTTAAACCCAAAAAACCAAAACAAATCTAACCTGTTAGGGTTCTTCACTTTGTTCTCTCCCTTTCTCTTCGTGTTCGGTGGCGACGAACAGAGAACGGCGAGCTCGATGACGATGAGAACCGGCGACGAATAGGGGACGGCGAGCTTGGTGACGACGAGAACTCACGACGAACAGGAAACGTCGAGCTCGGTGACGATGAGAACCCATGACGAACAGGAAACGTCGAGCTCGGTGACGACGAGAACCCGCGAGCTCGGCGAACAAAGGTGATTTTTCTCTACTCATTTTTCTTTCATTTATTTTTGCTTCCCTTTCTCTTTTTTTACTTTTTTCTATTTTTCATCTGTTCTCACATCGTTGTTTCATCTTTTCTTTTCTTTTCTTTTCTTTTCTTTCATTTATTTTCAATTTTTTATCTGTTCTCACGACGAGAACCTCAGTCTTTTTTTTTTCAATTTTTTGCTACTGCTGCTCTTTTCACTTTCTCCGTTCTTGTTTCCCTTTCTCTGTTTTTCATCTTTTCTTTTGTTTCCCTTTCTCTGTTTTTGTTTCCCTTTCTCTGTTTTTCACTTTTTTCAATTTTTATTCTCTTTTTTGCTGTGTTTTTCATTTGTTCTCCCGTCTTTTTTTCTTTTTTTTCTTCTTCTCAGGTGAACGTTTGACTGTTAATGATTGCGATAGTAAGTCAATAAACTAATTTTTAATTGATATTAGGTAATCATTAAAGTGATTTGTGGACTATTTTGATTAATAGTAGGCTATGATTACTTAATGTTTGATCACTTGATTAATTATAGGCTAATTATTTTTAATTTTACAAAGAGAGATTTAAGGGGAGATTTATCTTATCTTAAATTAAATATGCATATGTAAGACTGTTGAAATGTGCAGATTGGAGATTCATGAAATTATGAGCATTGCTATTACTATTTGCTTCTTATTAATACATATTACGTATCAGTCAAAATTGTTGAAAATATGCTACTATTTGATTTCTTGTGCGAGACTGCGAGTATTGATTCTTGCGATTTGAACTAGTTGTAGTGCTATAAGTTGACTTGAAAGTTGAAAGTTAAAACTTGATTCGCCATTTGTAACCTGTAAAGAGGAAAATAAAATTTAGCAAACTAATTTGCAAGCTTGAATGAAAAGTAACGTACAAGTTAAACTGTTAAAGTGTTTAACACTTTAATTCACCAAGTCTAAATCTATGTGTTTCACTGTTTTGATGTAGATGAAAAAGCTCGGCGGTTCCTAGGTCATTTTCAGTAACGGCAAGAGGAAGAGGGAGTGTTGGCATGCATAGTGCGGGATCTTCCACAGGCCCAAAGAGGAAGGGACCAATGGATACATTTCTTACATTCGATCCCGCTCTAGTGGTCGCTAAGGATGAAAGAAGGCGCAAGTTGAGGCAATTGTGTATTGAAGAATACCTCAACAAAGATGCAGTGGCTAAAGTACATTAAGGCATAGTTCGGTGGTGGTATCAAGCCGGCATTCCCTTTAATGCCGTTCGTCTTAGATCTTTCAAAATCATGTTAAAGTCTGTGGGGGCTTTTGGGCCTAACTTGCCTCCTCCGACATTACACCATTTGAGAGAGCCTTTGCTTAGGAAGGAGAAAAAAATACACTGATGATCTGATACAATCTCATAAAGAGGTGTGGGCTACTAAAGGTTGTTTTTTCATGTCAGATGGTTGGAGTGACAGAAAGGGGAGGACATTGATCAACTTTCTTGTGAACTCCTCATGGTACGGTGTTTCTTTCATCTATTGATGCGTCAGATGAGATCAAGACGGGTGAAAGAATGTTTGAGATACTTAGTGAGCAGATTAAGCTCATAAGATCTCAGAATGTTGTTGAGATCGTCACAGATATCCATTCTAGTCTCAAATATTCAGGTAAATTTTAAGCAATTAATTTTATTTTGGTTATGAATCCTTTGCTAATGCTATGTTAGGATGCTCTGATATTGATCTTTTTTTATTCTTTTATTTATAGGAACGGAATTGGAAAAAGAGTATCCTCATTTATGTTGGACTCTTTGTGCTGCTCATTGTATTAATCTTATGCTCAAGGATATTGGTAAATTACCATCTATGAAGCTAACCTTGTGTCGAGCTATGGAGTTGACTGGATTCATCTACTCACATGCGTGGGTTTTGAAGTTGATGAGAGGTCAAACTAACGATAGAGAGCTTCTTAGACCGGCAGTGATACGATTTGTCACATCATTTATGACTTTGTCAAGCATCCATCGATAGAAAAATAACCTCAGAAAGATGTTTAATTTGGAGGTATGGAGGCAAAGTAAGTGGGCAAGAGATTCAAAGGGCAAATCAGCTAAAAAGATAGTTCATATGCCATCTTTCTGGAATAACATTGTTCGTATTCTCAAGCTGACAACTCCTATTATTGGTGTTCTGAAACTTGTTGATGGTGACAAAAAGCCTGCTATAGGATACATTTATGAGGCAATGGATAGATCATAGAGCTAAGGAGGCTATTGCTAAAGCCTTTGATGATGATTCAACAAAATATTCTGAGGTATTTGATATCATTGATAAGAGGTGGCAAGATCAGTTTTATCAGCCTTTGCATGCTGCAGGATATTACCTTAATCCTGTATTTTTCTATGACCATCCAAAAATTCAAGAGGATGACGAAGTTATGAAAGGTTTTATCAAGTCATTAAGAAGATGGTGCCCACACAAGACCAAGACAAGGTTGATAGGAAGTTGGATATATACAGGCATGCTGGGGGTTTTTTTGGTATGCATATAGCTAAGAGAAACAGAAAGAAGAAGTCTCTAGGTAAATATGCAAAATATAAACCCTTAATTGACTAGATTTCTTATAAGAAATACACTAGTAATCACAGTCTATTTAAATTGACAACTGATTGGTGGGAGTCTTATAGTGCATCAGCACCAGAGTTGTAGAAGCTTGTTGTTAGAGTCCTCAGCCTTACTTGTAGCTTCTCTGGCTATGAAAGAAATTGGAGTACTTTTGAGCAAGTATGATTAGTTATATTTTATTGAACAAAATAGATTTAATTCCCTTAGAGATATGGATATTGATTTGATTGGTTTGTATAAATTACAGATACACACCAAGAAGAGGAATAAGTTGGATCATAAGAGGCTACAAGATCTAGTTTACAGCAAGTACAACCAAGCTTTGAAGGAGAGATATGACTACAGAGATTCTATTGATCCGATTAAGTTGGCTGATATAGACGAAAATAATGAATGATTGTTAGGGCAGTTCGATGAAGGTGAAAATGCAGAGAATGACTTGGTGGAGGGCGAGGACAACCCTACATATAGTGTCATAGGAGATGCGATGGGAGCTGAAGAAGATGATTCTATGTATCTAAGATCGACTAATAGGTTTCGAGGATCTTCGAGCGGTATTGGTTCTTCGTCGAGGAGGAGGGAGCTAGTTTCTGAGTCAGAAGATGAAGAGGAGTTTAATGACGAGGAGGAGACTGAAGATGAGGATATATCCTTAGAAGGGGATGATGATGATGTTAATGAGGATGATTAGAATCATTAGGCTATTATTTTGCTACTTATTTGCTTTGTTTAATTAGATTGCTTGTTTTACTTTGATGTTAGTGAATATTGGAAGTGTTTTAGTTGCTTAGTTTTTTTGTTTTGATGGACATCTTGATTTGCTTCAATGATTAAAACTTTATCTTGTGATCCGGTAGTATATATTTTAATTTATCTTGAGTCATTGATATTTTTTATATGAAATTTCACAAATATTTATTTTTTCATGCATCTTGTATATCTTCAAAAATTTTATGATCTGGAGTGCGCCTCGCTTCACTCGCGCGCGCACATCGTATTGCGCCTTGCGCATGTACGCGTAAACTGACTTTGCGTCCCGCATTGCGTCCCGCACATTGAAAACACTGGGTCTGGTAATGTCACATTGGATGAGGCTTCGATGAGGGAGCCTATTGACTTTCAACAGGTGAAGAGTTTTGGACAGATTATAGAGGTATCACAACAAGTGAAGAGTGATGCTACTTCACATTGGGTAGAGATTACTCCACATACTCCAGATCATTCTGTGTTGTTCGGGATTCTAGCTGAGGTGACACAGTTGGGGGATCAATTGGTTTTTGGGTACATATGATGAGTTGGGTTTTGATTTGAGTGCATCTGGTAGACATAGTTTGGATATGATCATTGGTTCATCTCAGGTGGAGATGTTTGATTTGTTACACTTTGAGGTTATTGGAGGTGTTATCAACCGCAGAGTTGATATTGGAGGAGGGTTACGAACTCTTCTATTGGATTGAGGGTCTTTAGAGGCCATTTGATGAACTACGTGGGGCTTAATTCCTTGGGCAAGAGGATACGTAGGCAGTTATTTTATGATGCAACCGATTTGGTGAGTTGATACCGACATTTGGAGAGTGTTCGTATTCTCATTTGGATTCTCGACTTGTTGTGGATTGAGTCCGTTGTCGTGAATTATTTCACTTCGTACTGGACGCAACAAGTGAGACATTGAGGGTTTAATTTGTGAGAACCGTGTGATTGTAAACCCTATTTGGTACTCTCCCTCTAATAGTAGATCCCCCCTCATTGTCCCGTAGACGTAGGCAATTTGCCGAATCACGTTAAAATTGATTGTTCGTATTGTGATTTGTAATTGCTTGCTTAGGTTCAAGGTTGCTGATAGCGGATCGCGTCGCGTCGCGACGAGATACTGCTAAGGCTATTTCGGGCTATTGCGGCAAAATAGCGGCAAATAGCGATTGATTGAATGAGCAATGATAAGCATGTTGTATGAATGAACTATGAAGAAATTCAATAAATATAGCATCATAATTAAATTAGTTGATTACATTTTCCTCTGTTGCAGATGAAGCGCTGTCCAACAGAGATAGAGATGTTGCCGGAGGGAAGCTCTGCCTGTGCCGCCGGAGGAAGTTGCTGGAAGTCGTCGTTGGAGGGCGGGGACTCAAACGCGATAAGTCGCTGGAAGTTGTCGGCTAAGAAGCACCGACTCGTCCAAACACCCCCCGAGTCCGTGTCCGACGCTTGTCGGAGACGGACACGCGTTCGACACGCGTTCGACACGCGTCGAACACGGCGTCAACGCCGTCGACACGGTCAACGGCGCCGACTCGCGGCGGACACACCCTCGACACGCTCTCAGTCTCTCCCGACACGGCTGAGGTAAGGAAAAAAGAAAAATTTTAAACCCGAAACCCGAAACCCAAACCCAAACCCTAACCCTAGTGGAAACTTACCCGATCGGCTCTTCAGCTCTCTCTTTGATCGCGCCTGAAAAGCAAACGCCGCCATCTCTCTCGATTCCTCGTCGTGCTCGAGCGTCCTCGTCGGCTACCTGCTTCAAGCTTCGTCGTCGGCTACCAGCTTCGAGCGTCGTCGTCGGCTACAAGCTAGATTGTCCTCGTCGTCCTCGTTGTCCTCTCAACAATCCAAACCCTAAAGGTTAGTCTCTTTCCGATCTTCGATCTCTCTCAGTCTCTCTCTCTCGATCTCTCTCAGCCCTCGTCGTCCTCTCAACGACGAACTCTCTCAGTCTCTCTCTCTCTCTCCAATCCCTCTCTCTGGATCGAGCTTCGTTTACTTCGCCCTTTCTCTCCGATCCTGTTTTTATTTCGCCCTTTCTCTCCGATCGAGAATAAGATGTTAATTTTTTTATCTTTGACTGTAGTGTTAATTAGGTTCGGCTGTTAATTACAAGCTACTGTTAATTATCTTCGACTGTTAATTAGCTTCGTCCTGTTTTTATCTTCGACTGTTAATTACAAGCTACTGTTTGAGTAGAAACATGTTAACAATTTATAACCCGAATATTAAGCTGTTATTGTTATTGCTATTGTTAATTTTTTATTGTTATTTATAGTTATTGAACTAGTTGCAACTTGAACTTTATTCTCTTATATTTTTATATGCTCAAGATGAAAGTAGTGAAAATCAAAATTTGGTATTATCTTCAAATCAGTTACATAACTTATATTTATCATTGATTATACAAGCTAATGTTACATAATAATACAACATAAAAATTGATCTATTTTTCTATATGTTCATCTTTTCTTTCTTGTCTTCTTTAACATTATTGTCGTCAAGAGATCATTGTCATCCCGACGCCTTAATTCACACCTGCAACACACACTTTCCATTAGTTTCTTATTTATAATCTCCACTTTACAATTTACACAACAAAAAATATGAAAATGTAATAGGAATTTAATTCAATATGGATCTATATATAATAGTAATATTAAAAAAAAATCTAACTGTGTCGCCGTGTCCTATTTTTTTAGGTTTTGCCGTGTCCGTGTCGTGTCCGTGTCGCCGTGTCCGTGTCCGTGCTTCATAGGTTGTCGGAGGGTGGCGACTCAAACGCGATAAGTCGCTGGAAGTCGTCGTCGGAGAGCAGCGACTCAAACACTGGAACTGTGGAAGTCCATGGAAGTCGTAGGATGTCGTCGCTGGAACCGTGGAAGTCGCTGGGAGCGAAGCAATCGGGAGGCGGCTTGGGCACTCAAACACTGGAGCGAAGCAATCGAGACTGGAGGCCGAAGTCGCTGGAGCGGAGACTCGGGGAGAGAGGCGGAAGTCACTGGAGTGAAGCAATCGGGAGGCGGCTAGGGCAGAATAAGGTTCGGGAGTGGAAGAGAAGCACTCGTCGTGGGAGAGGGTTTAAGTGTAACGAGTCGGGTTTGGGTCGGGCTCAGGGCGAAATAATTAAGATGAGTTCGAATAGCGGTTAGCGGGTTTAGGCGCTTTTAAGCGCTAAAAAGCGCTATTACGCGCTATTCGAATGAATAGCGGTTTTTTCCGCTTAAGCAAGCCGTAAAGCCCCTACGAGTAGCGCTCAAGAGCTGCGACCGCGAATAGCAGCGCTATAGCGCTGCTATTTACAACAACGCTTAGGTTTTCTCGACAGGTCAGTCCTAGAACTGATGAGAGGAAGAGCTGATATCCCACTTTGTTGAGATATTTTGCTTTCGGTTCTTGTTTCCTTTGTGAAACATTGATTTAGTTGAGATCTACTCTCTTGTCAAGCACCAGAGGTGCTACCGAAATTTTCACTACGCACAACAGGTTGATGTAGGACGGATTCAACAAAGTATTTGTTTCAATATCGATGGCAAGTAGTGGCGAAGATATTCGTTGTTTATATGTAAGGGTTGTGTATACAAATTTTTATTGTCATCACTAGCATTAGCATCATGAAAGAGGGAGAGGTTGTTTGCTATTGTTTTCATGGTGTCGTCTGATTGCATCCAAAATAGAGAGGAGATAGAGAGGAAGAAAGAGGTCTGAAAAGATAAAGCAAGTTGGGAAATTAGTTTACATTTTGTTTTTATTTTTTCCATTTGAGGATATGATGGGAGTTGGGAGATGGACAATTTAAGAGGAAGAATGAGAGTGTGTGCATTGGTAGTTGTGAGAAAACTGAAATTGTGGAAGTTTGAAGAAAGGCATGTTGAAGTCCTTTCTTATATAGAGAGAAAGCTAGATGGTAACAGTGAGTGGAGGTTTTATGAGAATTTCTATGGAGTAATCATCAACAATGTTTTCGTCAAAATGATTGCATTCCTTAAAAAAGACTATTTGCTTCAGTAAAATTAATTTACCTGACCTGATGCATATTATTAGCATTTAGCTGATCGATTCCTAGTTGAATTTATCAACTTCAAAGTATTCTCACGATGATCTAGTAAACAACATTTCTAATTTAAATAAGATCTGGATGCATGTATTTATCTGAGATCGATTTGTTCGTACTTTGGCTTTTTAAATTCTCAAGTAGAATATCTCAGGGGGATGACGCAATTTCTAGGGAAAGTTCCACGTAATAATTTTTGCTTGTTCTCATCTTATACTTTCTCACAGTAAGTTAAAATTGTGAGCAAGCTTTTCGATTTACACATTTTGTAATATTACCCCCTCAATCCCTTGTGCTTCACTGTTTTTCCTTTTGAACTTCAATTTGTAATTTTGCATCTATTAACAACTTCTTATTCACTTATTACGTTTTCTTGCTTCTTACTTTTAATTAGTGCACCTACATGATCTTCTTACCTTCACTGAGCACAAAAGGAACCAATATAACAATTGAGGTGATTATCCTCAACACCACCCATTTTCTCATGCGCCCACAATTTGGTAGCTCTTTTGCACGCACTCCTGCTGATTTCTGCTTAATGACTGTTCAATTACTGGCTTTCCTTTTTATTTTGGGGTGATTCTGTTTTCCCTAGCTCTCAGTAGGCTGATTGTGACATTGTTTAAAGATGGACTGTGAAAGTGGAGCATCATAACTTTTAGCCATAATAAATCTCATCTTCTTCTATTTAAGTGCGAAGCTAATAAGTACGTCATTACTGTCTCCAGTGATATTGTGCTACATCACAAAGAAAAACTCATTCCGTTTTGAATGATTGGGTTCAAGTGGTTAACAAAATTGCACTAGTCTACCAGGGTAAACAAAATATGTGCAAATGCAATGGCATAGTTGGAGTTAATTTGTCTCAAATTTTAGATCCAAAACTAATTAAAAAAAAAAGAAGCATTCACTTTCATGCTGGGACTCCTGGCTTACCAATTTTCCAAACCTCTCTAATTGCTTTAAAAAAAATCTTGGAGGAATTAAAAAAAAAAACCCATCATAAAGTTTTCAACAATAGTTCTTTTCTTAAGGATCACAATAAATAATTGTATTTGCACATACTTGCATAAATAAAGCATTGGATTTCTCGTGGTCTGAGGTTGTTCATAGAGAAAAAACTCTCAAACTAAGGAAATATTAAAGCAGAGTATGAAGAACAGGTGCAACCTGTGATAAGACTCTTGAGTCTTAATGAATTTGTTTGTTTATGACTCTAATGTCAGGTGGCTAATGATGCTCCCATTTACCAAACTATCCAATAATAATTATAATCTTTTCCATGAAAATAAATTTTGAGCAACTCAATTATCCTATGAGGACTTTACATTTAGCTATCTTTTTTACATTGTAATGTATTTATTTGTTTCAAATACTTTTGACTATAGAGTTCCTACAACTGGAGGGAAGCCTCTCGACCTACACCGTCTATTTGTTGAAGTCACTTGTCGCGGTGGTCTCCAAAAGGTAGGTTATAACTATTTATTCACAATAAATATTTACAGAAAAGTACCATACTCAGTACTTGCGGGGCACTGTTTTTTGGCTAAAATTTTAGATGCGACGTTAGGTTTGCTATTAAATCTCTTAATTTTGTTTCGTTGCGAAAATATGTGTTAACATATAGTATTGTGGATACTCTGATGATGGGTTGTAACTGAAATGTTTTATCTTATTGATGCATATTGGTTATCTCTCCATTGAAAGGTTATAGGAGATCGCAAATGGAAGGAAGTGACTTCTGCCTTCAGTTTTCCATCGACAATTACAAATGCATCTTTTCTATTGCGCAAGTACTATCTTTCCTTGCTTCAAACATATGAGCAAGTCTACTTCTTCCGTAAGAGAGATTCCAAGCTTTCTTTAAATGGTATGATTTACCACTCTTTTCTATTCAGTACTTTGATGTTTTTATATTAGTTTTTCAATTCCCTTCCTTTTTGGTAGATGGTTTTGTCATCAGGGGTCCCTTATACCTTTTATTTGTCCCCATTTTTTGTACTTGCCCTTTATTCTGCATCTATGCTAGCATATAGCTTGGATATATATCCTTAAAATTCATTGGCCTCTTTGGACATTTTCAATATTCTTAGCTGGCATAATACCATCACAAAATGCAATTACTATTAATGAACTAAATCTTGGGTTACCAGTACCATTTTCCACAAATTGGGCGATCTTTGGCTGTTCTCAGACATTATATATGCTAATCCAAATGGACAGCATCTTCAAACTGAAATGGCAAGTATTCCTTAAGCTATACAAGTTTAAAAAGGGTATATATACACAATAAAATTTTGACTGAACATGCAAGCGATCTATTTTACGCATAGTCATACTTGGAGGGTCATTGTCATAGCCATCACGCTATTCTTCTTTGATGGAAGAAAATTACTACTGTGCAGCTCCTCAAGATGCTATGGTTAGCAGTTTGCTAACATCACATTTTTTATACATCACTTACAAGGGATCTGGTACATAGTTCACCTAGCACGTCTGAGAAAGGTATTATGTAATATGTGATGTGACTATGTTCTTTCTTATCATAAGATTGCCAAGTGCTAGCGCACTTTAGCGTTATTTTTGAAATAATGGTAATGAGCAGGCTATTGTCATTTCTCGATAGTCCTTGTTCGAGTTACAGTCACTGATTATTTCATTTCCAATTATTACTTTCTTTTTTGTTTGGCCAGAACTTCCCGCAGGTCCCTATGCAATCCTTTTTATTTATTTATGGGAAAAGGAAAATATTTTTTTTGTTGGGGTGGGGTTGGAGGGGGGGGGGGGGGGCAATAAGGCCGAACCTCATTGAAGAAAGATACTCCCAAAAATAAAGATTGGAACTCGAAAGACTATCAATTATGTCATGATATAACCATTTTCCTTATATGCGGAATACCCAATCTATCATTAAATAAAGCCTGACATTTTCAGGAAGATCCGCTTCTGAAGCAAAAGGACTGAGAGATGAAATCCTAGTGCCATATTCAACTATTACTTATATAGTATCCTAGGCAGATTCGTAATTAGATGGTAATTGGACAGTATCCCCTTCTTTCAATCATCACCATCAATCTTAATTCTAAAGGATAACATAGCGCCACGTAAGATTTTCATAATCAAGCTGGTGGTTTTCCAAATACCACTATAATTTTATTTATGCTAAAAATCAAATATTTCTAAAAAACTAATTAAAATAACAATTGAACTTTTCAATATTTCAGATTTAATTTGTAACCATGTATAATTAATTAATGTGCTAAAAAAAATAAATCAATAAAAACAATGTATTGCAACTGATCAATGAAAGTAAAATAATGTGTTCATCGTTCTGCTCAAGTGTAGCTAAAACCCTAGAGGGATTAGAACATAATTATTTTGGAGTTTAAATTAATTTTTTTGAAAAACTTGATATTTATAAATAAAACTATATTAACCAAATCTGCCATGTTATTGGGAAAACCACTAGTTTGATTGTGAAAATCCTACATGGCGTTATTTTACTCTTTGAAATTGTGATTGATGGTGATGATTGAAAGAATTGGATACTCTCCAATATGTAGAGGATCCGAATCCAAAACAGACATAATGGAAACTTGCTTTCTACTGAAGAAGATTTTGTTCTTTCTATATATTGTCCCAGATTGGGGAGCTTAGTGGTTTCCTTCTTACAATTACTTGCAAAATTATTATGACGTCATGTGTATCACCTTAATAAGCTTATTCTTTATCCTTGTAAAGAAGTTATAGTGATTACATACGTTATCAAAAGCCAGTTCCCTGGCCTTTCAAATTGACATTTCCTTCGTGGAAATTTTCTCACATTACATTGGTCTTTGGAGGATTTTGTAAGCGTGGTGAATTTATATCAGTCCAAAAAAGTTTTGGCAATTATCTGCGAACTTTACATATTTTTGGAAATTAATTCAACTATTTCACCATAATTAGAAAGCATTAATTTGAATTTTACTAAAACTCTTAAAAGATTTTTAAAATTACTTGATTTAGAACACACAAAGTTACAAGCACACAATTAAGGTTCTAGCTTTTTGTACCTAGGTTATCAAGCAACAACGCTGTTTAAAATGATTATTCAATAATCTACCATTAACATACTAGTAAATATCCTTCTTCTTTTTTTAAATTAATTGTGCTCATCAATTTCTGAAATTTGTTGATTCCCAAGGATTGTGAATTGTTTGTTAAAGTATAATTTGTTGGGCCATTCAATTAAAGATAACTAAGGAATAAATTTTCTGAACAAAAATCTTACCCTGTCTATAAATTTAAAATGCTAATCGTATTTATATACTGTGCATACCATCCATTTAGGGAGATGCATTCCGGCATTATACTTGTCTGATTATTATTTGATGTCTTTATTTTTCCTACAGAACATCCTCCCCTCGGAGTAGGCAGCTTGGTGAAGGGAAAAATTAACGGGAAGTTTGAGAATGGATATATAATAACAGCAAATTTTGGTTCCAATATATTGAATGGTATTCTTTATCATGTTCCTTTCCAATCTGATGGACGATATAATTCTCCTCTTCTTTCTAATAATTGCGGCCGAAAAAGGTCCAGAAGAGAAACTGATCCCTCTGGTCTTGATTCAAATGTGGGAGGCTACAATATTTTCTTCGCTGAGCATTATTCCAAACTAAGGCCTTTGTATTCTGGGAAGGAAAAGCTTATGGTCAAGTACATAAATTCTCTTTGGAATAATCTTACCGAATCTGAAAAAGAGGTAGCGCTTGACAATTGAATTATTTTATATTCACTTATATAATTTTGGTGTTAGAAGAATTCAATAAACTCGTAATCTCTATCCCTTGCTGCAACTCCATTTACACACTGATGTGACACACAAGCGCACAAAATTTATGTTAACATGATTTCTGTTAATTGCTCAAGCAAAATCAAGAGGTTTGATTTCATGTTGATTTAAGGAAAGCATTCTCTTTATAGCTATTCAATTTCTATATTTTGTGATAACCACAAAGTAGCCTACTTGATAAAACAGTTCTTAAATAGTTGGTTAACTATCATTGACAGATTATATGATTCACTGCCATAAAATATGTAACTCTTCTTTAATGTAATCACCCCCTAGTGTTCAGCCATTAAGCCTGTTGATATGTTTCAAAATTTTCTGCCTACGTTTTCGAGCCAGTAATATTAATAACAAGAAAAGTATACTTGATATAAGATTTTGTTTATTTTTTATTTACTCCAGGTTTATGAGGACAGGGATAAAGAGCGATATAATGCTGGTACATCGGTAAGCGAAAGTTCGTAATTTTCATGGAACCAGTATCAGACTTCCTCTGTTTCCTTTCTGATGAAGGAATGTAGCAGAGTAATGTCTTTGTAGAGAGGCTAGCAGGTTCCAAGGATAAGTAGTACAATATATTGGAAGTTTCTTTTCTTCTTTAACCATGGTATTATCTTTGTGTATCTTTTTTGCTGTAGTCTTTCTTATTTTTGATATGTATATGTTTGGCTATGCTCTTATCATCAAGTGCATTAGGATCAGATCAGCATGTCTATTTGCTCTTTTTAGCAGAGGTTGTGCTTAGTGCCCTGAATGCAGCAAAGCTATTTATAGTTACATAATCCTGCAGTTAGTAAATATTCCAGTAACGAAAATGCTTATTGTACTATAAATATGGTGGTTTTATAGAGTAGAATTGAAAACCCTACCAGTGTTTGTCATTTGTCCATCGTGTAAAAAGAAAAAAGATATTTTTATGCGTTAAAACAAACTTTCCAAGTCATTTGTGCAGTTGATCTGTCTCATATTAAATATGGGTCTAAAAGAAAATTTTCTGTTATTAATTCCCATTCAAGTGTGAAATTCGTGTCCAAATTAAACTATAAGAAAAGCTTTTAAGCCTATTGAAGTATGAACCTTAGAACAAAAGTATCTGACTGGATAGAGATTTTTTATTCAAACAGTTAAGCTGATTAGTTGAGGTCTACGTCAAAAAGAAGAGGAGCTGTGAAAGAGTTGAAAGATATAATTTACTAATCTTGATGTAGCCTTTTCCCTCTAGAACCATGAATGAGCTAGTGGAGGAGATGTACCTAAACTATTTAATGTTGTATAAAAGTATGCTACAATAAGATTCCAAAAGGATACTGAAATGTTGCTTGTGCAGTTGTTTGCTGACACAATTGCTTGAGGTTTTGTCTATATTTTCCCCATGTTGACCATCTCGTATGTGAAAATAGCTTCAGATGATGATATCAGTTGTAACCCCTCAAATGCTTTTTGTATGTTCTACTTATTGTTTAGGTGAAGCATCTGATGTATTATTGTTTAACAGTTAAGCATGATGATGATAGCAATGATGTGTGTGTATGAGAATAGGTCATTGCTTGTTTTGTTTGACATATTGTAACTTGTCAGAAGGGTTATAATTTTGGATTTGGATTTAGAGGGCGAGCCTTGACACAATGGTAAGGCAATATGGTAAGGTTGTTGCCTTGTGGCCTGGAGGTCACGGGTTTGAGTAAACTGTATGTTATCTTCTCCTAAAATTGAATAGATAGAGATATATTTTGCTCAATAAACTATATGTTATATTGTCTTTAGCTCTCAAATTTTTGTTGTATATGAAATCTACGTTCTGGGAGATTCGATGACCGACTCAAACTTTGAACAAGGAAGTGTGGTAATCTCTAACTTTGCATACTTGAGGCAGTAGAATCTCTCTCTGTAATTGAATTGTAGTGATCCTTGTCACTGTGATGAAGATAGTAGAGGTCAATAAGCTATAACTACCGTCTTAGTTGACATGAAATTGGGTTATGCGCGCTGGATGTTCTATATATCAAATCACTCTGCATGGTGTTGTGTGGACGATTTTTATACCAAATGACGTAAAATTGCATTCTTTTCTTTGCGAAGAATGGCGAGTGTAAAATGGGGTTGGAGGATATACGTCTATTAATGTAGACTGCTGATGCTTCTTTTAATCAGTCTTGTTAGGTTATATGAAAACAAGTAACTATAAACTACTGATGCTGCTTCCAGTCTTGTAAGGCTATCTAAAAACAATCAATTAATGTATTGATGAAAGCTGACCACGAGGACCACTCCTTTTGAACCATCTTTCCTTCATTTTTACGAATTTAGTAAAAATCAACGACTAGAAAGGAGAACATCTTACTTGTGTCTTTATCGATTTCACAGTTTTGGACACAGAAATAGTTTCCCAACTAAAGAGGTGGGTTTTGAGGGAGACATCAGGGCTGAAATGTGTACGTAATTTATAGAAATAAAAGATAGTTAAGGCAGTTATAATTCTCAAAAAAAAAAAAAAAGGTGGGGAAAAAAAATGAATTAGATGGTTTAAGTCAAGGCAAAAGTAGGTCGGCCATCAAAACCCATCTAACAACTACTCTCCTCCAATTAAACCTTAGTCCTGGGGAAAACTGATGGCGTATAAAAGTGGGGAGGCGGCTAGCGGGCTCTTCCTTCTCCTAGTTACTTACGCCTTACTCTCGGTCTTCTCCTCTTCCTATTCATTAAAAATCATTTTAGTTAGAAACTTTTATTATTATTTTTATGTGCTAACAATGTATGATAATACAGCAGAGCTGATTATGCCAGGCGATCTGTCAGCTCATATCAGATTCATGTGTGTTCCTATATGCACATATACAAACATTAAAGACTTTGTTAATTTGGGGACATAACTTGCTTAGTTATTATACCTGTGCTTACGAGAGTACATTTTGTGGCTCTTGTCTTGACGATTAGTTTTCGACGTAAAACGTCATTGCAGATGAGTTTATGGAGCGGTCGGACCGAAAAAGCCCAAGCGACAACCCTGAAAATGAGGTTCGACTTGCTAAGAAAGAACGGATCATATCTCCAATCTGTTGGTCGGAATTAGGTATACAATATTCGAAAATTATGTATTTTTTTCAAGAAGAATCCAATCGAACCTGTGGATAGTTTGATTTGCCGCTGTACAAAGTTCTCTCATAATTGGGAGATACTGCATATTTTTAGTAATTGCAGTCCTATGGATAAACTCTAGGGTCCCATTTGGCAAAGGGTTAAGGAAAATGAGTTAAAGAGAATGATTAATGTACTTAGTCCATTCGATATTCTAAAGGATTAAATTATTAACCCGTTAAATAAGTTTTATTTTAGCCCTTGTGATTAGTTTTAGTGTTTGGGAATAACAATGATTTTGATTATTTTCTTTATAATTAGAAGGGTTAACTCTTAATCATTCTAAATAGGAGTATTAGTAAACCCCTCGTTTAGAGGGGTTAACTCATTTTAATCCCTTCAGAGGGGTTAGCTTAACCCTTCCATATTTTTTATGTTTGGCAAATTATGAAGGGTTAACTCACTTTAATCATTGTATATATCTTTTGTGTTTGACGGGTTAAGAAGGGGTTAAGTCTCCTTAACCCATCACTTAACCATTTGCCAAACGGTACCTAGAGGAATTATTGGATAAATGAAATTCCTCTGCTTGTAACACTTTGTGGATTGGAGGCTGTCTCGTTGTGGTTGGAATTTTGAGGTTTTGCTTTCACACTGTACATTCATTTTGATTTATATATGTACCTACTAAAAATATATAAATAAAAAAAATCATGTATATTAGACATATACTGCACCTACATCATGATTCGCGCAGCATACATGCGTACACACATCTCCATCTCAACAACCACTGAACATCTACTCTACCAAACTTAAAAAAGCATGCGAGTGATCTTTTCTTTTCAGTCTCGAACTCCCCTATTTCAAATCTCCACTTCCCCTTTCACCATTCCCATATATATAAGCGACAAGCAATATGCTTCCCTTCGCATTTAATTCTCAATCTTAATTAAACAACAAAGATGCTTTACATGGAGAAAAGGCAGCTGTTCCTGCGGAGCTACCAATTCTCAAGAAAGAGGAGTAGCATGGACAAGCTCAGGTGCTCCGCCGTCAGAGTCAAGAGGCTTATCTGGGTTCGACTACGTGTCGCCCGCCGCCTTCCCAAGTTATTATGGTGCAGGCTGAGGCGTGCTTGGTACAGAAGGAGAAGGTTCAGCAGGTTTCACCGGCTCGGCGATTGATCATTCCCTCGATTATACCCGTCTATTATTTAATATACAATTATGATTTGTTTTCATATGTAAATTATTGAGCAATTACGACAGGCTAGTGATCATCCTACTGACAAATGTTGAATCTTCTCCATCTTGTCCAGATTTTCATGGATGTAATATGGGAAATAAAGGGGGGAAAAATAGAGGAACGAGAAAGCCAACTTGCATGATTTTATCGACCAGAGAGATTTTCCTTTCCAAATTTGTTCTTATCTATCTTCTTTAGAATTCATGAGAGAGATGTACATATGTAAGTGGTATCTTTTAATCATTGATTGGAAATAGATAGGTAATGGTTATTATTATTATTATTTTGAGGAAGGAAAGGTAGTTAATGTTTTAACTGTTTTATATGATTTCCATCATATATTTGTTCAATTTTATTTTATTTTTTTGATAAATGTTCAATTTTATTCTTGGACTGGAATTTATCATATTGAGATTGTAGGAACATTTCCGTTCAATATTGGAATTTATCGTGTGAATGGACATGTATCAGGAAATTCAATCCTTCCTATCCTTCCAAGTCCATAGGCTGTTCATATGGAAAAGTTAACGGGTGCCGTTGATTTTTCTTCTTTGAGAGTAGGTTGTTGTTTATAAGTCAAATATTTCATATTCAAAGTTTATCGCTTAGCAATGAGATTCATGTGAAACATTCACTATTAAAAAAGCGAAAACTGCTTCAAAGCTCCCAAAATTCCTAAAATCAAACCCACTAATCTTTTAGCCTCCAAAACATAAAACCCAACTCTTTCAAACATTTGAAGATCATAATACCCCCCCTCTTTCTTTTTTCATGATGTCACTGTAGGCATGATTAGAAATGAGTTTTGGGGGAAAAAAAAAATTCTATGTCCCTCCAAATTCTTCAAACGGCGTCCACATCAGCGATGAAGCTTTCCTGGTGTTCGTTCATGAGGTGAAGAACACTGCGATCTTGAAGACGCTGGTGACAAGCAAAAGTCAGAGTGTCAATTCGACGACGCTGGCAGATCTGAAGTGAGTTGCGATGGATTCAGCACCACTGTTCCTATGAAAAATGCAGGAACTCCGACAACTCCCGATGTGAGCTGCAAAGAGAAGCTAAAGATCCAAGATTTGGGAATGGTTGAATCTGAGTGCTATATTTTTTTTGTTATTTTATATATTGTTGTAATTTTCTTTTGAAATCGATGACTTAAGATTAAAGCAGAGTTGGTAAATTTAAATATTGCTGTTATTTTACTGTAATGAGTTTGTTATTAAGGTTATGAATTAGTTGTGAAAAAATGTTATGAGTTTGTTGTTAAGATTATGAGTTGGTTGTTAATGTTATGAGTTAATTTTAATAACAAACTCATTACGGAAGTTCACAACCAACTCATAATATTCACAACTAACTCATTACAGTAAAATAACAACAATATGTAAATTTACAGACTCTGTTTTAATCTCAAGTCATCAATTTAAAAAAAAATTACAACAATATGTAAAATAAGAGTAGAGAGTTACGAAATCGATCACTTGAGATTAAAGCAGAGTCTGTAAATTTACATATTGTTGTTATTTTACTGTAATGAGTTTGTTGTTAAGGTTATGAGTTGGTTGTGAAAGAAGGTTACCAGTTGGTTGTGAAGGAAGATTACCAGTTGGTTGTGAAGGTCATGAGTTGGTTGCGAACCTCGGTAATGAGTTTGTTGTTAAAATTAACTCATAACCTTCACAACCAGCTCATAACTTTAACAACCAACTCATAACCTTAACAATAACCTTATAAGGTTAACAACCAACCCATAACCTTAACAAGAAACTCATTACCTTAACAACTAACTCATAAGGAAAATGAAGCGTTTAAAATGCTTACACGATTTGATATTTTTAACCAAGATCACCCTCCATAAACAACTAATCGCATAATTAACCTATTAGCCAAGCCAAACCCAACGTTTTATTATTTGCAAATTGAACCCTCACCAACATAATAAAAAATTTACAACAATATGTAAAATTCGAATCGAATTGGATCGATCTAGAGTGTCCATTTCTAGATTTTGATCCCTATCTTCACTTTGCAGCTCACATTGGGAGTTGCTGGAGTTCCCGCCTTTTTTGTGGGAACAACAACGCTGAATCCGTCACAACTCACCTCAAATCCGTCAGCATCGTCAATTCGATGCTCTGTCATTTGCTCGTCACCAATGACTTCAATATCGAAATGTTCTTCACCTCATGAATGAACGCCGAAAAAGTTCTGTTTCTAATCATCAAGGAAATTTTCTTCAAGATGCTGTTGGAAGAATTTGGAGGGAACTACAATTTTTTCCCTCAAAACCCATTTCTAATCATCATGAGAGAGAGAGAGAGAGAGAGAGAGAATGTATTATGATCTTTAAATATTTGAAAGTATAAATGAGTTCTTAAATTTTGGATTTTGGGGCTCAGAGAATTATGAGTTTGAAATTAGGGATTTTGGAAGCTTTGAAAAAGTCTTGAATGGGGGGAGGATACTTGGAGTTATTTTGGGGGCTAGAAGCAATTTTCCCTTTAAAAAAAGTTGAGCTATATCATGTCAATTGTCTTTCAATTTGTTTTGCCCATGTGGAACATAAAAATGGGCTGCTAAACAGCGAGTTTGTTTGTTGAAATTTGCAATTTAGTATAAATTGATATTTAAGAACGTTCAAAACAAAATCGAAAGTTTAGATTGATAAAGAATCCAAGCAACAAAGGAATATCATAGAGAATATTGGAATCAATAAACATGTTAAAGATATAAATTGACCAGAAGTAATGCCATGACTTACTGAAATCTCCAACCACCATCTAAAATATCGAAACATGATCAAGAAGAAGAAAATTGCAAGGATGCATTAAGAAATTAGATCACTAATCAAGGGAAAATTTGTTCAAGATAGCAATATTAGTGTTGACATGCAAGAATTGACTATGGGTGGCACATATCCCCTGTGTTCTATTAACAAAAGTTAATAAAACATCCCAAAGATGCAAAAATATAGCGAAACAAAAAGAGAGAAAGAAAATACAACAACAATACATCACAATAACAATATCAACAGCAACACCAACAATAACAAGAGACTAACCAAAGACTATTAGTGAAAAAGAAGGGGTCACAAAGACTCCATACAAGAGAGAAAACGATAGGGTTAAGACATACTACTCATAAGAACCCTATAAAAATAGATAGAATATGCGGGAAAGAAGTCAGTGTTCCTCAATGATACATCAGGGTCCCTCAGGCCCTGTTTGGTTTGAAGGAAAATAGAGGAAATGAAAAGAAAGTACAGTAGAAAGTAGTTTTCCCGTGTTTGAGTTAGAAGAAAATAACAAAGAAAATGAATCTTAAAATCACTTACAAGTCCAAGATTGTTTGGTGGAAAATTTGTAGTAAAAAAGAATGAAAGAAATTTGATTTGTATTCTCTCGATCTTAATTACAATTTGAATTCCTATTACAAAAGAGAGGAGAATGATCTGGATTCTCCCCTTTGTTTAATTATGGGTTCTTCACGGTAGCGATGAAGTGCCTCCTTCGAATGCTCGCGTCGAATTTGCTCTCCATTGACGATCCGAATGTCTCAATTCACTAGAACAACTGATTTATGTGACGAGTTTGATTAAGAACTCTTAATGAGTTCCGTAACTCAGAATGAGTTAGGATTCTGTTAAACAGAGTTGTTGAAACCGAATGATCGTTTAATATGTCAAGTGTTTAAGTTCTTGATTGCTGAAGAATGCTTTCCAAGCCTAGCCCCTGATCTTGACTCTTGGAAAATCAATCTCCCGAAAACTCTAGCCAAAAGAATCTCTCTCAGGTCCTAGAAATCCGATCCCCTAGATCCTCCTAAAATCTGCTCTTGAACTCTGTTGAGTTTGTTGATATTTATAAGGATATTAGGGGTGCGTAACTGCCCCCATAATCCATGCCTAAATGAGGGTTTAGTCGCCCCATTAATCGGGAATAACAACCCACTTAAACCATCCCCAGATCGTGGGTGAGCAGTGGTTTTTTTGAAACCATATGGCTCGCGTTTGAACGAGTCAAAGTCTTGAATTGCGTTCTGGGTATGATCCTGCGTCCAAACACAGTATCTGGAGTCGCGTTTTGTAGCGATATGGAGCTGCGTTTTGTCACGATATGGAGTCACATTTGCAGCGATATGGAGCTGCGTTTGCAACGATATGGAGCTGCGAAATAGCTGAGGATGTAGTGATTGCATTGACTTTAGAAATTACTTGTGTTTTAGCTACAAGGATGAATTCTGCATCTTGGTTTGAAGAAACCGTTGCCTTGTAATCTCTTCTTGATCCATAGGAGAATCCTCTAATTGTAGCCTTCCTTTGTTAACAAGAAAGTCATCTGATTATAACTTTCTTAGTCAAAACTGTCGGTTGAAGTCTGATAGGGGTCAACTATCTATTATGATTTTTAGACAGCCTACAGAACCCCCTCCAAAGTTTTTGAAAGTTCGCGGTTGACTGAGACGAATTTTCAAAATACTTTGGATCCTAAAATTTTGTTGACTGATTGCTCACTTCGTCTGATTCGAAGACATCGTGAACCTGGTTGTCTGGAATGTTGAGATACTGCTTGCTTAAACCAAGCAAGGTAACTTTTGCGTCTTGATGATAATGAACTTAGTCAAATAAGCTAAAGCCCAAGTCATTACTGATGAACCAAACAAGAATGATGATGATAACGAATTTGTCTGGGTCTTTGAGATGCTCTACTCAATCTGCGATGAAGTGTATTCTACAGATTTCGTCTGGGTCTTTGAGATACTCCACTCAATCTGAGATGAGGTGTATTCTTCAGATTTCGTCTGGATCTTTGAGATACTCCACTCAATCTACGATGAGGTGTATTCTTCGGATTTTGTCTGGATCCTTCAGATACTCCACTCGATCTATGATGAGGTGCATTCAGTCGTCCAGAAAATTATTGTAGGAATTAATGAACACTCCACGCGTGGCTGCGGGCATAATAACAAAGCTTATTGTAGAAACACCCACTGCGAACTTGTCAACGAGGTCTTCCTTAATGAAGTTAAACACCTTTTGGCTGAAGACGGATCCATCGTCGTGGTCGAGAAGGATTTTATCTAAGTTTGGCGAGAGGCCAACTTCATATGAATCCACTTTGTCTCCTTTCTTGATCATCTCAACTGGAGTGATGATTTCCATAATATCATCATTACTCTTAGTTGGAATGTTAAGCTATTCAAAAGGATGAGTTGTGCGAATGACTGAGTCCGAGCACCAAAACGCATAGCTAAATCGTGCGTTTGATTTATAAGAATGCGAGGGTGCGTTTTGGAGGTTGAAACCACTTTCTTGAAAACACGAAAATCACGTTTCGGGTGAGATTTTACCTAGAAACCCAAACCAACTTGACAGCTATAACTGTATATAAATGGACCACTGAGGTCAAATCAAAAAGTCATTCGATTTTTTCTCTTCTTGTTCTCCTGTCGAGCACTTAACAGGGTTCCTGTTCATCTTCTCCGGTGCTTCAATCGAAGGAAAAAATCGTTCTCAGATCCTTCATCGGCTGTTTTCTATTTTCTTCACCATAATTAGGATGGCTCCTAGGAAGAGAATTGCTTCTAAATCAAAGATCGCCCAAGCTCAGGGTGCTCCTTCGGCTAAAACCTCCGGGGATGTTCAAATTGCCGCGCCGTTGTCTCTGATTTCCTTGATTAATGGTAAGTTTGGGCAATCGTAAGTTGTTTTGACAGATTCCTTATCCTCAATCTTTGATTGGTAGTTTGCATTCCACCATTAGAACACAAAGATAATCCTCAATGTTTCTCGGTTTTAGAATGCATGGTTAGTTTCGTCGTTCATGATATTTCAACGTAGGCTCGACCCTGCATATCAAATTTTGGATGCGGGTCGGAACCCTGTGTTTAATGTTTTGGATGCGGGTATGGACCCTACGTTTAGGAATTTGGACGCGGGTCTGGACCTTGCGTTCTTGAGTTAGACTCCTTCGTTAAACTGACTGATTATCTTTTCCATTTGTAGTGTGCTACTCCAATGAGCCTCTTTCTTTCAACCACTACTTTGGTCATGCGGGAGGTGCGGAGAAAAATATAATCTTCAGCTTTTACTTAGAGTATCCAATATTCCAGGATACCAACAAAGAGCGAGCGAAACTCATCACTCAGCTTTCCCTGAGACTCTCAGGTCCTTGATTACGGATGTTAAATTTAAAACCGCAGAACGTGAGATTTTAAAGAAACTGTCCTTCCTTTTTGGGGATTCTGTTAAAAAGGACCCCAAGTGGATGTTTGAGGGAAATTACAAATGGCTGAGGGCCGTCAACAACCGTCGCCTTTTCCTTTCCAACTTTAGAGCCAATGTGACCGATTTCTTATTATCAGTGCGCTTCTATCCCACGGTTAATGAATTGGGAACTCGTTCAGGACCAAGTAGGCGTTGCTACTGGGTACGTCACTCCTCAGGGCACTCATCCGACTGCTTTTAATCATTTTGTGGCCTTGAAGCCGGGTTCATTCAAAAAGAAACATCTTGTCGGTGAACCTGCTAAGCTGGCGAAGGTCTTCATTAGAAAATTTATCTCCGTCAAGGGAGAGTTCCCCGCTCAAGATTTCAGGGCTCCAACACGGGTACATTCAAGTGAGACAGACTGGTGGGTCCGGATGATAAATTTTGTCTTAGAGGAGCTAGAAGAACCTTTGAGGATTTCAGAGTTGAGAACTCCAATAATAGCCACTCGATATGGGATTTCTCCAAATTATAGCGGACTTGTTGCTATGCTGGAATTTTACAATCCTCACACCGGTACCTTTTTGACTCCTGCTGGTGAATTAGGCTTCGCTCTTCATGAGATGTTTGAGATCTCCGGATTGTTTTTTGGAGAGCTGCCTTATGAGGAGTTTGTTCCCAAAAATAGGGAATTAGAGATCCTGAAACATGGTGCCCCAGAAATCTATGACACTCACTGCTGGATTTTTAACTTTTAGCGACGGACAAATCCATCGCTATAAGTCGATATTCCGTCGCTAAAAGTTTTAGCGACGGAAAAAATAAAGTTCCGTCGCTAAAATTTTGACGCTATAACAGGGGTCCCTAAAAATACTTTTAGCGACGGACATTCCGTCGTTAAATTTTAGCGACGGTTTATTAGCGACGGCAAAATGATCGCTATTTAAAAAAAAAATAATAGCGACGACGTTTTCGTCGCTAATATATCTTTAGCGACGGATAATCCGTCGCTAAAACAATATTAGCGGCGTAACTTCCGTCGCTAATGTTTTTTAAAATTATTCAGATATGATTTCGTGCATGTTTTCCGTCGCTAAATAGTAATTTAGTGACGTAATTTCTATTGCTAAAATTTTATTTAGCAACGGAATTTCCGTCGCTAAAAATTTTAAAAAAGGAATTTGGAAAATATTTTAAAAATTGAAAAAACTCTGTACAATATCGATAATAATTTTTAAAAACTTGTTCAATCAGCAGAAGAAAGCTTCAATCTCACGCAAATATCACATCTCACGCATATATCACACATTTAATTCAATAAAAGCAAGTAAAAGTTTCTCGACAGGTACATAATAAATATTGTTTATACAACACAAGAAATTGTTTTCAAAGTTATATTAAGGACAATCAATCCTCTTGATCATCATCATCCTCATCCTTAACACCAGTTGTATTATGACTACCCCGGCTGCACCTTGTGAAGAAGTCCCGGCCTGTAAATATAAATCAAATGTTAACAAGTGTGTGTAAACGTTAATAAGAGTGCAAATATAAATATATTACAACACAACACCACAACATCACAACACAACAACACAACACCACAACACCACAACACAACAACACTACACCATCACAACACAACACAACACTACACTGCACAACACATCACCACACATCACACCACAACACAACAACACCACCACAAATCCTCCAACCTCACCCACCAACCAACAACACTCCCCCTCGCCCTACCCCTCCCCCTCAACCACCACCACAACAAAATCCCCACTCCCCATCCTCAACCACGACCAAAGCCCCCACCTACCAACCAATCATACTCTACACACCCCCTCCCCCTCCATCACTACCATCACCACCATCAACACCCAATCCCCATTCCTCCCCCCCCCACCACGACCAAACCCCCCACAAACCAATCACATAACGACCATCACTACACAACACCATAACCAACCAACCAACCAACCCACCAACCAATACCACCAACACTACGCACACATACACCATCAACACCACCATCACATAAAAACATTATAAGTATATATTTTGAGGTTTGTGTTAGCGTTAGAGTTAGGGTTTGTGTGTAACAGTTTGTATCAGTGTGTATCAGTATGTACGATATCATCTAATTAAAAAAAAGCAAAGTATATATATTACCTGTGACGACAGAAACTATCTCCTATATGCCTCCTGAGCCTCCTGAGGCAGAGTCGACATGAATTGTGTGAACTCCAATACGGTCTGCTCCCGGCGCCTCCGTTCTTCCTCAGCAACCCGTTGATATGTTGTTTGCTACGACTGCCAATCTTTAATCGTTTTTAGTCGCTGCTCCATCGAGTCTTGATATGAACTGCTTCCTGGTGTTCCTTGTGGTGCTGCAGACTCGTAGGTGCTACTAGACTCATGCGGCCTCTGCTCGGATCCTCTCCACCGGTATCTGTTCTTCCTACTAGGTCCAATGACTGTCTCGATGATGGAGTCCTCATCCTCTCTACTTAGCCAGGCAAGAGTATTAGAACAGACCTGAGACTGAGTCAATTGCTCTTGTACCTTGGCATGTAATTTCTCCTGCGATATATCAAAACAACCCGGGCAAGTCGACTTACTAATGATGCATTAATATGAAATTAAATATATAAATGAACTGCTACTTACAGCCAGATCCTTATTCTTTGCTTTCTTCTCTTCATTGGCGTAATTCGGGCTCCAGGAAGTCAGAATACGATCTGCAAAATGTCTGAGATCTCCCCTTCCCTATTTTATTCAAATATATCATTAACCCATAACACATAAATTATACTCAACGTAAAAGCTAATATATTATATACCTCAAGCTCTAATTGATGATAATGTTGGCTGAATGACCTGGAGCCCCCGTGATGCTCGTAACTACGAGGCGCGTTGCGATTCCTCCTTGCTATTTCAGCTTGAGCCTGCAAAACAATGTCAATTCGAAACAATATAGAAATTCAAACAATAAATTAAAAATATATACTTCAATAATACCTGAATTTTAGCCGTGTCCCAGTAATCACAAAGTGCAAAAAAATCTACTCCATCCACATGCTCGTCAAGATGCCAGAATCGCTCCCAATCTTCTGTTATTTGGACAAAATATTTTTTCTTTACCTCAAACCGCCATCTCTTGAACGATACATTGATTTGCCCGAAGCAGTACGTCCAGGCACAAATATTATCGTCAAGAAAGAAAAATCGCTTCAGCATATAAAGAAAAAGTAGATACAAATCAGTGTATTAAACATAATAATAAACTAATAACTAATAATGATGAAAATTAAAATAAATGACTCACACATATATATCTCCAACAAGCCACCAGCGCATCAATCCGCTGCGATTTCCACGTCAAAAAAATGTTGAAGAAATCGTGTCTTCTGGCTAAAGAGGCAAGGAAATTGTTGAAAGTATTGGCAAAGGCCCCAATAGGCACTCCGTTTTCCCATCGGATCACAGCCCTCCGATTAATATCAGGGATGAGGTTCGATTCCTTAGTAGCATTGCGGCCGCGTCTAGGAGGTCGCCCGGTACCTGCGAAACAAAGAATCGAATGAAACAATGAATCAATCTATATTTGCGAAAAAAAATTAAAATAATAACCGATAAACTATAAAAATTTATTCATACCTTTTAGTTCGAGGCATCTACGCTTTGCTTGTTCGTACCTTTGCTGCGCGATGGGGCGCATAGCATGATAAGAATCCCAATCATCCCTCACCTTGGCCAGACCGTGGACTCGCTGATCCGTAATAGAATCTGGCGGTAGTGCCGCAGCTTCTAAAGCTATGCTATACGGCTTAAATCTCCTCTCCTCCAATACATCTGCATGCGGTGGCGGTGGTATCTCCGCATGTTATGTAGGATCAGCCTGTGTCTCCACGTCATGTGAAGCATCTCCGCGTGATGTGT
This sequence comes from Asparagus kiusianus, assembly GCA_022839385.1. Taxonomy (NCBI): domain Eukaryota; kingdom Viridiplantae; phylum Streptophyta; class Magnoliopsida; order Asparagales; family Asparagaceae; genus Asparagus; species Asparagus kiusianus. The sequence continues at coordinate 7,308 of BQKN01000927.1, read as the reverse complement.
CCTGTGGCTGCGAGTCATGTGTAGCATCTCCTCCTCCTGTGTAGTAAATGTTAAAAAAATATTAGGCTCATGTTAATAGTTTATAGAAATGTACAAATATAACAAATAAATAAAAATACCTGACGTAGAGGCATGTGCATCGCCTCCAGAATGTCTACCAAAAATTCTCTCAAGCGCTTTCTTACGTAATCCTTTTGTCATCTATACTTTGAAAACATAATGAATATCTAACAAAAGTATATAATGTAAATAATTAATAAAATAGCACATGGCAACAGAATCGCGTGTACATGATGTCCAGTTAAACAGATAATACAAAGGCAATAATGTAATACATGACACACCGTGATACATGATAACTAGTCAAACAGATAATATAAAGGTAATAATATAATACATGACACATCCACATGATAACCAGTCAACCAGATAATATAAAGGTAATAATATAATACATGACACATCGTGATACATGATAACCAGTCAAACAGATGATGTTGAGGCTCTACTCTGCGATCGTGTGCGGATAGCTTGCGACCGTGTGCGTGTCAACGAAAGGACTGTTCTTATAGTTTTATCGACTTCGCTGCGGACAGGTTTTTTACCTTTACGCCTTGGCTCACATATAATCGCAGGTACATCAGGGTGTGCTAGTGCAATTTCATCGTCCAGATTATTATTTTGTGTCAATGAAAACTCCTCGGTTATTTCGTCGGCTAAGATAACCTCCTCATCGTGATCTTCGTCAGACACGACTTCATGAATTTAGGCTCTAGGCGGATTCTTAAGGATAACCCATTCGTCATTTTTCATTATATCTTTGACATAAAAGCACTGTTTGGCGTGAGCAGCTAACATGTATTTTTCAGACTGATATATTTCCTTGTAAAGATTAACGATTGTGTAACCGTAGTCATCCTTCGCTTTTTTCTGTTCACACCAACGAACCTTAAACATCACATGACTGACTTCCTTATTAATCCCATAGAAAATCTCCATGATGTCTTCTACCTGACCGTAGCAATAGATTTCCCCTGTATCGGATTTAGATCTTTTGCACTAGCGTATGACAGTTGCGAGAAGGAGCAGAACACACCGCTGTTTTGCATTTGTCGTCTCTCTTCGAGACCGACGATGTTAAACCTAAAGCCGTTGACACAGTAGCCTTTATAATGCTTAACCACATTAGAAGGACCTCTGGCATATAAACAAACTTTCTCAGACAGGTTAATCCTATTCGTAATCCGTTTGTCAACCTTTAAGAAAAGAAGTAAATAGTTTACATATCTGTTGGTAGGCACATATATTTGATATACGAATCAGAAATGTAAAAAGATCTTACTTCACCCTTCAGCCATGCAGCGAATTATCTAGAGTGTGTGTCCATAACTCTCTTATTTTTTGTTCTGCATTTAAGATTAGTCTGGACATGTCGGATGTGAAGCCTAGACAAGAAGCATTTATAACGGTTAAATAGAGATAATTATTGTGAGGTGATATAATCTGATTCAAACAGTTAAATACTTATGCCGCGTATATGTTAAATGTAGTATCATTGCTCAGGATATATGTGTGGGCTTGATCTAGCTCCATTCTGGGGAATCTAGTGTCCTCCCCACGATCATTATAGAATGTACTGTCAATTATTCATTAGGGACGGTTTAGCCTTGTCTCTACGCCCCGCAAGTAACGAGAGATAAAATTCAAACTCTCGTTACTTATGTAGTTCTCTGCGATCGACCCTTCAGGATGTGCACGATTATGCATCAGTTGTTTCATGAAGCCCAAATACCTACAAGCATATAGTTTCATGATTTGTGACAAAATTGAACTGAGAAATGTAATTTGACAAATATTAAATGAATATTATAATAATAAATACCTCTCCACGGGGTACATCCAGCGATATTGAACTGGTCCTGCGATGCGGGCTTCGTATGCTAAATGTATTGTGAGATGCACCATGACCGTGAAGAATGAGGGTGGAAATAGTATTTCCATTTTACACAGTGTATTAGCAACACGTCCCTCTAATTCTTCAAACTCCCTAACATCAATCACCTTAGAGCACAGTTGCTTGAAGAAACCGCAGAATTCTATTACCACCATCGCGAGTTCCTTGTCAGCATGTCGTAACGCAACCGGGAGAAGTTGATGTAATAGAATATGATGATCATGTGTCTTGAGTCCCAAAATCTTTCTGTCCTCAATATGCACATTTGCTGAAATGTTTGAAGCATAACCATCCGGTGTCTTCACGGACTTTAGAAATAAACACATATTGTGGACCTCATCCTTCGATAGTATGACACGGGAGGCTGGGAGTTCAAACTTTTCGTCGCCCTTATCTATAGCTTGCAGTTCCGGACGAATGTTCAATTCTGCTAGGTCTCGACGTGCCCTTAAGTCATCTTTTGACTTTTTCCCGTCCTGCAACAAAGTGTTCAAGAGATTCTCGCATATGTTCTTCTCGATGTGCATGACATCCAAGTTGTGACGTATTTTTAAACTTCTCCAATATGGCAGCTGATAAAATATGCTAAATTTTGACCATCTATGCGGAAGTTCGGTGCCTTTTGAGACACGCTCATGCGACTGGACATTGCGAGGCTTATTTCCTTTTGATTTTCCCTTTCCCTTCCATTTTTGCTTCAATATTTTTCTCCTAACACCAAATGGATTTTCTTTGTTGAATCTTTTTTTTCCAAATATTTTTCTAGGTAAAGGATGTAGAAGCTCAAATATTTCTTCTCCGGTCAGCCTTGGTGGTGCCGGTCTACTTTCTGGATTGCCGTCGAACTTTTCTACTAACTTTCTAAACTTGTGCCCTGTAGGCAACCATCTTCTGTGTTGCCAATAACAAACTTACAGCTGTACTTCAGGAACTTTCCCTCATAGTCTGACATGCAAATCGGACAAGCAATCTGACCCTTCGTCGACCATCCAGACAGGTTAGCGTATGCCGGGAAGTCATTAATTGTCCACATGACTATTACCCGCATACAGAAAGACTCCTTACCATAAGCATCATAAGTGCTGACACCCTTTTCCCAGAGAAGCTTTAGGTCGTCAATTAATGGTTGGAGGAAAACATCGATGTCATTTCCAGGAGAATATCTTCCAGGGATCAAAAGTGACAGTATCATGTACGGTTGCTTCATGCACATCGACGGCGGCATGTTGTACGGTGTCAGCAACACTGGCCAGGTAGACCAAGCAGAGCTCATTACTCCAAACGGATTAAATCCGTCGCTAGCAAGCCCTAGCCTAATATTCCGAGACTCTTTACCGAAGTCGGGGTATATACGGTCAATGTGCTTCCATGCCTCACCGTCCGCAGGATGTCTTAGTTTCCCGTCCTCTTTACGGTCGATCGAGTGCCATCGCATATTCTTAGCCAGCTCGGCAGACATATAAAACCGCTGCAGCCTAGGAATAATTGAAAAATATCGGAGAACCTTCGTAGGGATTCTGTTCTGCTTATTGGATGCACCGCCTTCGGATGTGCTTGCAACTTCTCCTTTCCAACATAATACATGACACGTCGGACATTCCTCCAGAGCTTCATTACCCTTATTGTACAAGATACAGTCGTTAGGACAGGCGTCTATCTTCTTGTAATCAAGCCCCAGCGTATCAACAATCTTGTGATCTTCGTAATAGGTCGCGAGGATGCTTTTATCGCCGCCTGGAATGACTTTCCTCAGCAAATCTAATAACATCTCAAAATGTGTAACAGCCATCCCACTGAGTGTTTGGATATGAATAAGCCTCAGCATAAAAGAAAGCCTTGTGAACTCCTTACACCCCTCGTATAACGGTGACTCGTTTTCTTCAACAAGTCTCATCAATCAATCTACATCTTAAAACATATCATTAGTGTTGACATCACTCACCGACAGCGCTGCAAGAATATCTTCTAACATATCAGTCGTGTTAACTGTCGGATTGCTGACTTTAGTGAATTCTTCCTCTGATTGCATCACCGGGACGCCTTCACCGTGATGACTCCAAAATACATAAGAGCTATCAAATCCATTGATTGACAGATGAAAACTTACGTCACTCCTAGCGAGCATTTTACCATTCCTGCAATTCTTACAAGGACAGAAAATCGACCCGCTTAGCGATCGTAGAGGGTTTGTGTCAGAGTAGGCTAAGAAAGCTTCTATCCCATCCTTGTACCGGGTGTCTAGATGTCTTCGATCACGTGGTATGCTCATGAACGATTTGTCAGGAACTGTCCGCATCTATAATTTAAAAATTAATGGAAGTGAGCATATCCTAACATATATCATTTTAATTTAGGGATGTAAACGTGTGTTCAGAGGACCACATGTGTGACCGGCTGTCAGAGGAAGGCTTCTATCCCATTAGGTATGTAAACGTGACGTGTATATGTGTTTACGTGTGTTCAAGTGTACTTTCAATTCGTCAAAATTTCGACAGCACCTACTCGATGTTCTCCGAGTACACTATAGTAGGAAGGATATACTCATGCATATCCCTCCGCAATTTGTACACGGAGAACAACGAGTAAGCGCCGCCGAAACTCTGACGAAAAGAAAGTACACAAGAACACAAGTAAATACATATACACGCCATGTTTACATACCTAACCCGTCCAAACTGGACAGATCCAATAAATATTTATATATAAGCCCCCTCTCACATACGCGTATAAAAAAGTTATCAGACCGAACAAGATGGTCTCGTATCCGCCAACGATCCTGTACGCGTATGTGACAAGTAAATAAAGAGATCATATATAGTATTTATTGGACGGGGTATTCTACGGCTCGAAAATATGAGTGTACGGTGTGTGTAGTTTCTGAGTAATTAACGATATAATAGTTACGCTAACCCCTTATCCTCACCCTCACCCCCACCCTCACCCTCACCTAACCCTAACCCTAACCCTCAACCTCAACCTCAACCTCACCATCACCTAACCCTAACCCTCACCCTCACCCTCACCCTCACCCTCACCTTCACCCTCCCCTAACCCTAACCCTATCCTTAACCCTCAAACTCACACCCTCACCCTCACCCCACCCTCGATCAGCTAACCCTAACACTCACCCCCACCCTCACCTAACCCTAACCCTAACCCTCACCATCACCCCCACACTCACCTAACCCTCCTCTAACCCTAATCCTAACCCAAACCCTAACCCTAACCCTCGC
>BQKN01000925.1:160945-186471 GCA_022839385.1 Asparagus kiusianus | reverse complement strand
TTCTCGTTTGTTTTGACTCTACGGCTGATAAGTATGCATACTTCAAACTTCGCTATTTTTGAAGGCTATACCCCTGTTTTTTGTCTATTTTCGCTGGTTTGGATGTAATGGCAAAATACATAAACATGCGATTCAAAAGTAATGATTTTCATGGGCAAACCTAACAATTTTATTCCCTCGTCTGTTTCAACGAAATGGCATTAGATTAGGCGTACTCAAAGTTTGCAATTTTCATGGCCCATAAATTTTATCTATTTTCATTTGTTTCAATATATTAGTTACGCATACTTAAAAAATAATGATTATTATGAACTATAACCCATGTTTTCTTTCAATTTTTTATCTTCTCGACCCAATAACATATAATGTTGTGTACTTATGCATACTTCAAAATATGATTTTAATCCCTTTTCTTCTTTTCGCCTCAATGACAATACATTGCATGGTCTAACGCTTGACCCACATTTTGTCAAAATTTTTTTTATTTCGATGCAATGGCAAGTAATCCCGTGCGACTAAAATTTCACGATTTTCCCAGACTAACCCACGATTTTGACCATTTTCATTTGTTTTGACCAAACGGCAGTTACTTGCGCTTACTTCAAAATTTGCAATTTTCATGGGCTATATACCTCTCGTTTTTTGGCCATTTTCCTCTGTTTTGCCTCAATGACAATAATTAGGCATATTTTAAAATGTCTATTTTTCATGTGCTATAACTCACAATTTTTGTCCATTTTCATTTGTTTTAACCAAATGGCGATTGATTATGCATACTTGAAAATTTCTGTTATTCATGGCTTTCAGTTGAGTTTCTTTGCTAAGTTTTCATGCACTGCTGACAAGTGCAAAATGTAACTTATGACAAAAACAATTTTATATTAACCAAGTGCTTGTCAAAAATCTCAATAAATTTTGCAGTTATATTGGAAACTGGAATCAAATTAGTTATATCATCTACCCTTCAATCTTTCCGTTTCTCTTGTATTGTAGCATATGTATTCTTTATAGCCATTTCTTGCTAGTGATACATGATTCATTTGGTTTTGTGCTTAAACTAGAATATTAAATTCAAGATGCTTGGTTGTTTTACATGCATCTATGTTTTCATTTTTATGTTTCTTTTTGATGCAGTTTCTTCAGCTGGTTCGGAGAGATGCATGATAAAAGCTTTTTAGAAGGAGTTTTTGATGAGGTAAACTCAGAGTTACATTTCACAACGTGGGGCAACTTCCTCTGATTTACTTGGTGAAACCTGATGTAGTAGATGAAAAATATAATTGTATCCTTTAGATTCGGATGAGTTACTATAGTGCGTACAATCTGTTGCGTTATCTTCTTTATGTTTGATTTTCCACTATAATGTTACAGAAGTATTCGAATTTTGGTGGTTACTGCTAATGCCTGTTTTTATGTGAGAAATTAATGCAGTTCAGCTGCATTCTACAAAATTACAAATTAACCAATATATCATATAAATCAAACATTGTTTATGCTTCTAATCTGATATGGAAGAAAACCTGATTTTCTTTGGTAGTGTTATCTGCAATCTGTTGTCACAATTCTCTGTTACGTGATTTATTTCCCTCTTATTTTCTTGAATGTATCGGTTTCTGAAGTTACCCCCAATTAATTAAGTCAGTTATGTGGAGGAATGGTCAGATCTTAAGCTTTTTCGCTTCTCAATTTTTTGTTCATTAAGTGAATCTGAATGTGGAAATACAGGTAGGAGAGCTAATAAAAGAAGATCTATGGCCCAACCCTTTGAGGTATTTCAATAATGTGAGTATTCTTGCCCTCATTTTTCTTTCTTTTTCTTTGACATGTTTGCAATTGGCTGAGGGAAAAGGTTTCTTAAAGCGTAGAAGGTTTGGCCTATGTCCAATCTAGCAATGTAACCAATTTATAGTAATCACTCTTTTTCTACAAATATAACTTACATATGTGATTCGCTGGTGTAGGAAGCTGATGAGGAGTTCGATGGAGACATTGATGAGGTAAATGATGAGAATCTTAATGTATGTAATTGTTTGCTTATTATCGGCTTCCTTGTTTTCTCTGGTTGAGAGATGTTTCTTATATTCCCATCTTCATATAGTGTAAAAGTGTTTATATAGGCTCTTTCCTATAATTCTTCTGTAGGAATATCTTCCTCTATATTCCAGATTATGCATGATCTTTTTTTATCAGTTAAACACGTAAAATATACTCAATTGGAGCCATTTGCTTATTCCAGTTCGCATTTGACTTTAGATAAATGGAATCTTTTTTATCCAAATCAAGATGCCTCGTTCACCGATTTGTTCTCACACCATTAATAAATAATATAACGAACAATATCTTTTCGTTTTTTGGTGACTTCCTTGTAGTCATTACCTACTAAAATTTTCCTATATAAATTGTATGTATATTACTTCATTGCTTCTCTTGACCTGCTTAGGAGTTCAACCGATTCATGCGTATTTTTTAATGTCGAGTTGACATATGGCATTGATTCTAGTGAGTTTAACCGCACTTCCATGATATATCCAATTCTATCTGAAACTACTGTCTTGTATTTAAAAAAGTAGACAGATCCTGAATCCTGACTAGAGAAGCTAATATTTCCAAAGACTGAGATCTACATTGTCCGGAAATAGGTCCTGTGTTGATATCAAGTCTTTTTCTTTCTGTACACCAGCTTATTTTATTTTATGCTTGAGCTTATATTTGCTTGTGGTGGATTTGATGCGCTCTAGATTTTCTTCTTCTTGTAAATTCCTCCTGATAGTTTCAATGAAACGGTAATCAAATTTTGTTGGCAGAAGGATAGTGATGACGATGAGAACGATGATGACGAAGATGATGAAGAATAATCGAGAAACATTTCATTCAAGGACTGTACTCTCCATAGCTAATCTACTCTGTTCAAATTCTGGCAAAGTATAATATAAGTTAAAAGTTTCAAGGAGTTTCGGTGTTGGCTTCAGTTTTTGCCACATTTTCTCTGGGAAATGAAAAGGGTCATTTCACGGAGAAACTTTATTTGGCCTTCTGGTCTTGTAGAGAATTGAGGATTACCTTCTGTTTTGTTTTGTTTTGTTTTCCCCCGCTTTTTTCCTTTTTCCTTTTTCGCAAGGCTCCGTATTCATTAAGCGTCATCTTTCCTTATTTTGGACCATGTTCTGTAATCCCCACTTTAACTTATAGCATTTTAAATGAAAGTCGTTTGTGTTAATTTCATGCTCTTCTATCATCTTACTGCATCCTTCTCTGTGACAGCAGCAATTAATTTTTAGCTTGTGGATTGTGAAACGTCAAGAGAATTTGGGGCTCAAACTGTGCTTGCTCCTGTCCACGTTTTGGGTTAAGCTTTGCTTGCCCCTGGGTATAAATTAACACCTAGATTTTTGCAACTTAAAAAGTCTTTTGAATGTTGTGTGTGCACGAAAGAATATGAATCTGCATTGTTTTTATGTATATTAATATTAAATTTCTTCCCGTTACACCCAGGCTTGTGGATTGATGAGGGTCCGAAGTCGCCACCCTTCGTAAAAATGAGGAAAATCTTGCCGAGGCGTAAGGATCCCCGTGCTGGAGTCCGTGTTCGATCTTTAATACATGCCAAGTAAACCTCTGTTTGTGGGTTTACACACCTAATAGAAAATAATTTTTTGTAGTTTAAAATTATTACTTTCCTAAGCTACAATTGATACGGGTGTATTATCTTCTCTGATTCGGGAACTTAGTGATCCTCATGGTGGCTTGAGGATAGATAATTCTCATGGTAGCTTGAGAAAAGAATTGTGGGCGGAGTCGTCGGTAGCGGCGAAAACGATCAAAAGCAATAAAACGGCGAAAATCAGGAAGCTGGCGAAGCAGCTCTGGCCAGTCAACCGACGAGCTAGCGCCGGTCGACCGATGAAGCAATGTCGGTCGACCGAAAGACCATCCCCAGTCGACTAAAAGCATGCACCTGCAAGGTCGAGAAAACGGTTTTATGGTCGGTCGACCGAATCATGCATGTCGGTCTCGGTCGACCGACGGGGTTTTCCTACGCCGATTTGGATTCTGTTTTGAGACGAATTCTAGTTGGGTTTGACTTGTGTATTTACCATTTTGCTACCCACGTTGTTTTAACTTATAAGTATGGATTGTTTAGGGTTTCTAAAGGGGGAGGAGAGATTCTAATCAAGAGATTAGAGTTTAAAGAGGATAAAGGAGTTGTTCCTTATTCTAGAGAGATTGTGAGAGAGGGATTTTATAATCTTTATTTCTTCATAATCTAGAGAATGTATTTTCCTTCGTCAAATTGAATTGTTCTTGTGTTTTGTTGTTTTCTTCTCAAAACTCACATTTGATAATTCCGCGATCAAATGTGCTCGCATGACGACTCGTATCAAGTTGGTATCAGAACGGTTAGATCGTGTGAAGCGGTATCCTGTGTATGGTTCTTACTCGATCGCAATACAAGAAACTAGACGAGATTCTTATTTCTTTGGAAGAAGTCCAGAAATCAAGGAAGAAGAAGATGATAGAAAGTGACAATTCATCGAGGCTTGATGCGATGAAAAATTAGATCGAGACAATCAGTTCGACTCTCATGAAGCTCGTTGATCTCATCCATGGAGGTGAAAAGAAAGGTGAATCTTCGGCGGGGCCCAAGAAGAAGCCTATAGAATTCGATGGAGGTAGTGAGAATTCAGATTCCGACGAGGAGGTCGAGGCCGTCAAGACTGTTCCGCATCAAGGGGTAAAGGGTTCTTACCAGAATTTGAAGATTGATTTCAGAGTTGAGATTCCTGTTTATGATGGGAGTGTCGACGTTAAGAGGCTTGATGATTGGATCGAGCGTATGGAGACCTATTTCACTCTTTATGGCTATTTGTCAAAGGAGAAGATTGTTTTTGCGACATTGAAGCTTTCCGGGCATGCGTTATGTGGTGGAAATCCTACTGCAAACAGGAGAAGAAATCGGTATCGTGGAACGGGTTCAAGGAGCTACTGAGGAAGCACTTCTACGCTGTGGGATTCCTTGAAGAGTGTTGGTACAAGTGGTACGGCTTGCTCCAAAGATTCAATCTGACCGTTCAAGAATACACTACAGAGTTCCAGCAGCAGGCGATGGTCCTCAACATTGCGATGGAGGAGTACTATATTTTCATGAAACATATGCCGGGGCTGAACGAATACATCCGGAAGGAGATGAAGCTATTCACGGTAGAGTCGATTGCGGAGGCAAGCGTGAAGGCTATTGCCATTGAAGGTAAGCAGAAGATAGCAATGAGACGAAGGGAGATGCCAAGAAAACTGGAGGAGAGTCTAGTGGTTCCCAACCTAAGGAGGAAAAGAAGAAGGATGGTCCGGAAAAAACATAACTGATTTGTAGTCATTGCGAGAAGACATGACATGTCGCTGATCGGTGCTAGGAGAAGTATCATCATCTCAAATCGAAGGGGTTAAAGAACGAGGAGGAGAAAAAGACATACATGATAGCACAAGGTCTGAAAAGAAGTCCCAGAGATTACGGAGCCTAACAATAGTCTCAATCTTATGGCAGGGAAGCAGGCCGCGAAGGAGGACGAAGACCCCAGAGAGCAGCTCTTTGTTCTTAAGTTGCAAGTGAAGACCAGTTTCAGTTTGGTAGATGCCATAGTTGATCCAGGAAGTGAGAAGAATTTGATATCCGAGGCATTGGTTCAGAAGTTAGGTCTAAAGACGGTCAAGCATCCAAAGCCCTATCCATAGGGGTGAATTCAGAAGGAGACGGTGCTGAGTATAATTAATCAATGCACTTTCAGATTTGCACTCTATGAGTCGTATATTGACGAGGTCACGTGTGACTGTTTGGTAAAAAATTTGTAATAAGAAAAATAATGAAAGAATCGTATTTGATTTATTCTCTCTAACTGCTTAGAAAAAAAATGATTACAACCCTCTTGATCTCGATTATAATTGCATTTCCTGATTACAAAAGAGAGAAGAATTAATCTGGATTCTCCCCTTTGTTTAATTTTGGGTTCTTCACGGTAGCGATGGAGTGCCTCCTTTAAATGCTTGCGTCGAATTTGCTCTCCGTTGACGATCTGATCGCCTTGTCTCGTTGGAACGGTATCTCCTTCTTATGATTTGACGTTGTGGAGAACTTGCGTGGCAAGTTTGAAACTCTTAATGAGTTGATAACTCTGGACAAGTTTGAAACTCTATGAAAGAGTTGATTTAACCGAAAGTCGGTTATAAGCCAAGGATGAAAGCCCCCTCTTGTTGAACGTTGCTGAAGGATGAACGCCGATCTCCTCCTCGCTGCCAAGCCGAAGATCTCCTCTTCGCTGCCAAGAAATTCCAACAGACCGAACCCCCGAACTGAATTAATTTTTAGTTATTTATAGAGGATTAAGGGGGTGTAACCGCTCCTTAAAACACTCCTAAGTGGGGTGTAACTGCCCTCCAATTATGGGGAACAGTTTTGAAACTATTTAAGGATTTAAAGGGTGTAATCCCCCCTAAAATATCTCCATAATGGGGTGTAACTAACCCCATTAAGTGGAGACACGGTTTAAAAACCGTTCAGGTTCTTGTTTAAACAAGTCAAACACAAAAAAACGCGGGTCTGACCCCCGCGTTTTGATGTTGCAACGCGGGTTCGACCCCCGCATTTTGATGTTGCAACGTGGGTTCGACCCTCGCGTTTTGATGTTGCAACATGGGTTCGACCCACGCGTTTTGTTATGGGAACACAACCATGAGCTATGCGCTCTGAATCTGGGACGCATAGGTGAGCTCTGCGTCTGGATTTGAAGAGACCGTCAATTTGTAGTCTCTTTTGTCGTAGCGTTGCAAAGATTATTGTCTTGTAATCTTCATCTTGGCTTCTTGAAATGTGAGAGTCGTCAGATTGTAACTCCCGATGTTGATTGTAAAGACTGTTGAGTTAGAGCTTTCATCGGTTATCGTGAAGGTCGTCAGATTGTAACCTTCATCGATCTACGTGAAAGTTTTCCAATTGTAATATTCTGGAAGTCGTCAGATTGTAACTTCCATCATCAGTGTTTGATGGGGGATAAGATATTTATTGTGATTTTTAGACAGCCTACAGTGACGTAGATCCATTGAATGTTTGTTAAGTTATACTGGGTAATCTGTATTTGTGGAATAGATACACAATCTACGAAAGGCGGGCTCAGAAGTACACATTCACCAAAGACTGTGAGAAGTTCATATTTCGTTCGGCGTCTCTTCCGAATGAGACAAACTTGGTGACAGTGACTCGTACGAAGAGGCTAGTGAATGCAAGCAAAAAGTTTATCTTGCTGTTCATTAGGCCTTATGAGGAGGTACTGAAAGAGGATTGCATTTTGGAGCGGAAGGTAACCACGATTAGATGGGGGACGAATGAGTTGTTTCTAGTTGGATGTCAAGGTCAGGTTCCTAGCAAGGCCAAGTGACTCAACAAAGAAGGAGGAGCTCGAGAGTTTTCTCACCTGAAGTTCTAACTTGAACGGGACTTCAAGTTCCTAAAGAGGTGAGCCATGATATGGGTGTATATTCTTCTTTATTTCGGGAACTTAGTGATCCTCATGAGAGCTTGAGGATAGATGATTCTTACGGTAGCTTAATAATAGAAGCGTGGGCGGAGTCGTCGATAGCGGTGAAAATGGTCAAAAGCAGGAAAACGATGAAAATCAGGAAGCTGGCGAAGCAGCTCTGGCCAGTCGACGGACGAGCTAGCACCGGTCGACCGATGAAGCAATGTCGATCGACCGAAAGACCATCCCCAGTCGGCCAAAAGCATGCACCTGCAGGGTCGAGAAAACGGCTTTCTGGTTGGTCGACCGAACCAGGCATGTTGATCGACCGATGGGGTTTTCCTGGGCCGATTTGGATTATGTTTTGAGACGAATTCTAGTTGGGTTTGACTTGGGTATTTACCACTTTGTCACCCACGTTGTTTAACCTATAAATAGGGATTGTTTAGGGTTTCTAAAGGGGGAGGAGAGATTCTAATCAGGAGATTAGAGTTTAAAGAGGTAGAGAAGTTGTTCTTTATTCTAGAGAGATTGTGAGAGAGAGAGATTTTGTAATCTTTATTTCTTCATAATCTAGAGAAGGTATTTTCCTTCGTCAATTTGAATTGTTCTTGTATTTTACTGTTTTCTTCTCAAAACCCACCTTTGATGATTCTGCGATCAAAGGTGCTCGTATGGTGACTCTTATCAACAATTTATGATTTTTGTCCAAATTTATTTACTTTGGTCAAATGACAAATAATTTTTCAGAGTTTAAAATTCACGATTTTATGAATTATAATTGACGATTTTTGTCCAATTTTATCCATTTTAACTTAAGAGCAAATCATGTTATAGAGTTCAAAATTAACAATTTCATGACCAATCCATTATTTTTGTCAAATTTTATTCGTTTTGATCTAGTGACAATTAAATTTTTAGAGTTCAAAATTAACAACTTCATAAACTATAACTCCTGACTTTTGTCCAAGTTCATTTATTTTGACCTAATAGCAAATAATTTATCAGTATTCAAAATTGACGATTTTATGAGCTATAACCCACAAATTTTTATTTTATTTTTATTTGTTTCAATCAAATTGCAAATAACTTTTCATAGCTCAAAATTCATGATTTTTATGAACTATAACACTATAACTCCTGACTTTTGTCAAATTAAATTTTTAGAGTTCAAAATTAACAACTTCATAAACTATAACTCCTAACTTTTTTCCAAGTTCATTTATTTCGACCTAAAAGCAAATAATTTATCAGTATTCAAAATTGACGATTTTATGAGCTATAACCCACAATTTTTTTTCATTTTTATTTCTTTCAATCAAATTGCAAATAACTTTTCATAGCTCAAAATTCATGATTTCTATGAACTAACACACGATTTTTGTCCAATTTTATTCATTTTGACCTAAAAGTAAACAATTGTTTAGAGTTAAAAATTATTGATTTTATGAGTTATAATCCACGGTTTTTGTCCGGTGTTAGTTCCTTTTGATCCAATTGCAAATAAGTTTTCGGAGTTTAAAACTTATAATTTTGTGAGTTATAACCAATATTTTCCCTCCATTTTTATTTCAACCAAATGGGAAAATAATTTTGTGGAGTTCAAAATTCACGAATTCATGAGCTATAACACGTGATTTTTGTCCATTTCAGTTCATTTCAACTAAATAGAATAATTTTTTATGGTTCAAATTTCACAATTTGAAGAGCTACCATGGTTTTTGTCGTTTTTTATTCATTTCAATCCAAAGGAAAATAACGTCACAGACTTCAAAATTCATGATTTCGTGAGATATAACACACGATTTTTATCCATTTGAGTTCGTTTCAACTTGAAAATAGCCAATAATTTTTTGTAGTTTAAAAGGCATGATTTTATGAATTATAACCTATAATTTTCATCCATTTTCATTCATTTAGATCAATTAAAAAATAATTTCACGAAGTTTAAAATTCACTATTTTACGAGCTATGACCCATGATTTTTGTCCATTTTTGTTCATTTTAATCGCATGACACTAATTTTTTAGTGTTCAAAATTTACGATTATATAAGGTATAATATATAATTTTTTTTTGCAATTTTGTTTTCAATCTAATAGTAAATAATTTTTGGTAGTACAAAAAATAATAATTTTATGAGCTATAACCCATGATCTTTTCAATTTTTATTCATTTCGATCAATGTCAAAAAAATTCAGAGGCTAAAATTCATGATTTCATGAACTATAGCAATCAAGGTTTGTCTAATTTTCATCCATTTTGACCTAATATCAAATAATTTACAAAGTTCAAAACTAACAATTTCATGAGTTATAACCCATGTTTTTTGTAAATTTTTCATCTAACGACAAATAATTTTTTGGAGTTAAAATTAAAGATTTCATGAGCTACAATCACGACTATTTTCCATATTTATTCATATTAATTAAATAGCAAATAATTTTTTAGTGTTCAAAATTCATGATTTCATGAGCTATAATCCACGGTTTTTGTCGAATTTCATTCAACTTTGACCTAATAGCAAATAAATTTTTACAGTTCAAAATTATTGTTTTCATGAGCTATAACCTAAGGGTTTTTTTTCCAATTTTACTTGTTATCATCGATTGAAAAAAAAATTCAAAGTTTAAAATTTACGATTTCATGAGCTATATTCATCATTTTGTTTGTTTCAATCTAAGAACAAAATTTTTTTTGGAGTATGAAAATAACAATTTCTTGAGCTATAACTCATAAAATTTTTTAATTTTTATTTGTCTCGATCTAATGGCAAATAATTTTTCTAAGTTCAAAAGTCATGATTTCATGAAATATAAAAATATTTTGACAAATTTTATCCATTTCGACCTAATAGCAAATAATTTTATGGAGTTCTGATTAACAATTTCATGATCTCTAACCCACGTTTTTGATCAAATTTTGTTCGTTTAAATCCAAATAGAAAATAATTCCTTAAAGATAAAAATTAATGATTATATGAGCTATAACCCATGATATTTGTCTAATTTTATTCATTTTGACCGAAAAACAAATAATTTATTAGAGTTTAGAATTAACAATTTCATGAGCTATAACTTGTAACTAGTTTGCGGTCCGTGCAAAGCACGGTATTTTTTTTTTGCTACAGTAATCCCGTTTTTTTAATATGGCATGATTTAAATTTTTGTAAGTGCTACAGTATCCCGATCTGCTACAGTACCATTTAAATGTTACAGTATAGCCGTGTGCTACAGTAATATTTTTAATTAATTATTAGCTATAGTAATAGTGCTA
This sequence comes from Asparagus kiusianus, assembly GCA_022839385.1. NCBI lineage: Eukaryota > Viridiplantae > Streptophyta > Magnoliopsida > Asparagales > Asparagaceae > Asparagus > Asparagus kiusianus. Next base: position 175,691 of record BQKN01000925.1, on the reverse strand, counting down.
CAGTAAATGCTACTGTAGCATTTACTGTAGCATGAACAGTGAATCTCTGATCCTCCTATTTGTATAAAGGAATAGATTTTACTATTTTTCGCCATTTTGATCAAATAGTAAATAATTTTTTTGGTGTTTAAAATTCATAATTTAGCGACATACGATGTTAATTCGATTCCATTTATTTCGATCTAATAGCAAATAATTTTTTGGAGTTTAAAATTATTGATTTCTTGAAGAATAACCTATGTTTTTTATATATTTGTTCATTTTGATCTAATGCAATTAAGTTTTTGAAGTTTAAAATTCACGATTTCATGATCTATAACCCATAATTTTTCTCAATATTAATTTATTTCAACTTAATTGAATACAATTTCATGGAGTTCAAAATTCATGATTTCATGATATATAATACACAAATTTTGTCCATTTTAGTTCATTTCAATCTAATATCAAAAAAAAAAAATTGTAGTTCAAAATTCATGATTAAAAAAAATTGTAGTTCAAAATTCATGATTCGAAGGGCTATAATTGATGATTTTTTTTCCTTTTTTTCATTTCAACTCAAATGAAAATAATTTCATGCAGTTCAAAATTCATTATTTCATGAGTTATAACATAAAATTTTCGTCTCTTTAAAGTTTGTAGCTTAAAAATAGCTAATAATTTTTTAGAGTTCAAAAATCATGATTTCTTGAGCTATAACCTATAATTTTAATCAATTTTTATTCATTTATACCAATTACAAAATAATTTTAAGGAGTTAAAAATTCATAATTTCATGAATGGATGATAAAATAATTTTTCAGAGTTCAAAATTCATGATTATATGATCTATAAGCCATATTTTTAATCAAATTTTGGTCGTTTTGATCCAACTGTAGAATTGGCGACACGGCGACGAAGTGTAAAAAATATGATATAGGAAACATTTTGGATGTTGTCTGGTCGACCGCGAGGCAAGTCCGGTTGACCGAAAACGTGCACGGCTATAGGTCGATTTGATGCACTCTGTCTGGTCGACTGAATTTGCTATCCGGTCGACCGAAGGGTCTTGTCGGTCGACCGATACAGGTTTGTTTACATGGTGAGTTTTCATGTTTCTTGTCGGTCGACCAGATCGGGTTTTTGGGCCTGATTTCAGTTTCCTGTTCTGTTTGGGATTGTTGTTTGATATAAATAGCAACCACATTTTAGGGTTTTTTAGGAGCAGTATTGGGAATATTTGGAGCACAGAAAAGAGTTTTGTATGAGAGATCAGTTTGTGACTTTGTAATCTCTATTTATACTCTTCTTCTCTATTAGTGAAAACTCATCCCCTTCTTACCTCGTGGACGTATGCAACTTGCCGAACCACGTAAAATTCATTTGTTTTTGTTTGTGTCATTATTTTGGATTGTTTTGCTTTCTCTAGGCATTGGTAATTGTTCTCGGCACTCTATCGGTTTGGTCGCCGCGCATAACAAGTGGTATCAGAGCATAACAAGTGGTATCAGAGCTTTGGTACGTTTGGGCTAGGTGGAGGAGTAGATCACTTTGGAAGCTCATCTAGGACTTCAGTTGGTGATAAAGATGAGATTTTTATTATTGTGAAACTTGTCTTCCATCGTGTGGAGGTGAGATCTTTCGGAGGCTCTTGTTAGGGTTTTAGTTAGAGGTAAAAATCTCTCTTTTACAGTTTGGATCTATTTTTTAGTTGTTCCGCATTAGTTTGTTGGTGCTTTGAGAAAGATGACCGAGAAAGAAGGAGTTGTGGAGGGTACTTATGGTGTGAAGACCATCCAAAGTTTGAATATTCACTCTATAAAGATAGATATAGAGAAATTTAACGACACTAACAATTTTGGCTTTTGGAGATGTGAAGTCTTGGATGCGCTCAACGCACAAAATTTGGAGGATACATTGGAGTTGGACGGAAAATCGGACGATATTGAGGAGAAGGTTTGGAAGAAGATGAATCGACTGGCATGTGGTGTGATTAGGTATTGTTTAACACAAGATTTAAAATATGATATGATCAATGAGACTTTGGCTAAGAAGATTTGGGAGATCCTAAAGAGCAAGTATTTGACGAAGAGTGTGGAAAATCACTTGTATTTGAAGAGGAGACTTTATCACTTCCAATTAAAAAAAGGAACCTCCATTGGTGATCACATGAACAACTACATGAAGCTTTTTGCGGATTTAGCGGATATAGATGTTATGATTGAAGATGAGGACAAGGCATTGTTATTGTTGAGTTTCTTGCCCGACGAGGAATATGAGACCTTCGTTCTTACTCTTATTAATAAAAAGGCATCTCTTTTGTATAATTAGGTCACTGTTGCACTTGCGAATTATCAGCTTCGGAAGAAGGATAAGGAGACTTCGATTGATACAGTAGCGAGGACATCGGTCGCAAGAGGGAAGAGTCCAAACCGTAGTAGGAGATCACAATTTAGAGGAGCACACCATGCAATTGGTAAGAATCAGTGTGCCTTTTGTAAAGAAAATGAACATTGGAAATCCGAATACCCAAAGTTGACAGATCAAGCTGGGAAGAATAAGGGAAAAGCTATACAAGCTCCAGAGGTGAATGTTGCCAAGACTAGTTGTGAGAATTCAGATTCGGATTCTTCAGGCTATTCGTACACTACACTACCGTCAGTTTGTGTTACCGACTCTACAGAGTGGATGTTAGATTCGGGTGTTTCTTACCATATTTACCCTAAGAGGGATTGGTTCTCCAGCTTTGAGGAGTTAGAAAGAGGGAATGACATACTCATGGGTAATGATCATGAATGCACTATTGGTGGTATCAGTATCGTTCGTATTAGGATGTGTGATAGGGTGATTTGGGAGTTAGATGAAGTGAGGTTCGTTCCGTAGTTGAAGAAGAATATCATTTTACTTGGAGTTTTAGAGGCAGCGGGCTATCGAGTGGCATCAGAAAATGCATCTTTGAAGTTCACATTTGGGTCCATGATTGTGATGAAGGGTGTCAGAAGAAAGAATTTGTACTATTGATTAGGAGCACGGTGATTGGTGAAGAGCTGACGACTTATTTGAATTTGGCTAGACTGTGGCATTTGTTGATGCTGGGATATTTGATTGTTGATGCCGTGCATGGATTATTGAGGAGTGTTTTGACCTGCAGATTGAAGTCTTGTGAGCACATTGGTATGAGCAAGAAGACCGAGGTGGAGTTTGGCACTTCTATTCACCGAGCGAAGGGTCTTCTAGGTGTTGTTCATTCAAGCATTTGGGGGTCTTCCAAGGAGGCATTATTAGAAGGTAATAGGTATTTGGTTTCCTATGTTGGTGACTTTTCTAGGTATTTGTGAGTTGCAACCAAGTCTCGTTGGTGTGAAGTCCTAGTAGTCAACAATAGATGGAAGAAGTGTATTGACAGAAATGTAATACATTGTTCTGATTTTGGTAGGGGTTCTTTTTTGTATTTGTGCCGAGCTCACGACAGTTTGAGACACTTTATTAGAGAGGAAACATTAGGACGACGAGATGAGGTGGCAGATTTGATGAGCTATTCCTTGCTGGAGGAGGATCAGTGTTTGATGTTGAGCATTGGTTTGCAGAGGAGTTCTGATGTTGATACTTCGACATATTGGAGCTATCTTATTCATAGGTTGCTGACTGCTGCGTTTAGAGTATTTGGATCTGGTGGACTTGCTTCAGATTTTGGATTGCTTTGGATATTTGGTCGCTCAACATATTGTCACATCCAGGATGTGATATTTGATCTGAGTGCATATTTAGGATTCAGAGGCTTGTTTGGTTATCAGTTGTTGGATTCTAATTTTGTTTTGAGCAGGTATGTCACATTTGACTCTCGGCAGGTGGAGAGTGTTGGACAGATCGTTAGGATATCACAACGGGTGGAGAGTGATGCTACTCTACGTTGGGTGGAGATTACTCCACGTTCTCTAGACCATTTTGCATCGTTTAGGATTCCAACTGAGGTGACACAGGTTGGGGATCATGTTGATGTGAATGCAGATAATGAGTATTGATTCGAGTGCAGCTGGTGGACACAGTTCAGATTTAGCTATGACCATCGGTTCACCTCAGGTGGAGGTGTTTAGTTCATTTCATTTTGGGGCCATTAGAAAAGTTATCAGTTACAGATTTGTTGGTGATGTTGGAAAAGGGTTGAAAACTCTTCTCGTTGATTGAGGGCCTTTAGAGGATATTTGGTGAACTATATGATGCTTGATTTCTTGGGCAAGAGGATACGTATGCAGTCATTTTATGATACAACCGGTTTGGTGAGTTGATACCGATATTTGGAGTTTGTTCGCATTCTCGTTTTGGTCTTGACTTGTTGTGGATTGAGTCCGTTGTCATGGATTTATTCCACTTCGTACTGGATGTAACAAGTAAAACATTTGGTTTGGTTGGTGTCGGCTTAATTTTGGAAAAACATCACCGAGGTGAAGAATTGTAGAGTTGGCGACATGACGACGAAGTTCGGAAAAAATGAAGTAGGAAACATTTTGGATGTTGTTCGATCAACCGCGATGCAAGTCCGGTCGATCGAAAACGTGCATAGCTATAGGTCAATTTGATGCACTCTGTCCGATCGGCCGCGAGATACTTCCGGTAGACCAAATTTGTCGTCTGGTCGACCGAAGGGTCATGCCGGTTGACCGATACATATTTGTTTACATGATGAGTTTTCGTGTTTCAGGCCGGTCGACCGGGGCTATATGTCGGTCGACCGGATCGGGTTTTTGGGTCTGATTGCGATTTCCTGTTCTGTTTGGAATTACTGTTTGATATAAATAGCAACTACGTTTTAGAGTTTCTTGGGAGCAGTATTGGGGATATTTGGAGTACATAAAGAGTCTTTTCTGGAGCTATTAGTTAGGGTTTTGTTTGAGAGATTGAGAGTTTTGTATGAGAGATTAGTTTGTAAATTTGTAATCTCTATTTGTACTCTTCTTCTCTATTAGTGAAAACACAACCCCTTCTTGCCCCATGGATGTAGGAAACTTGCTGAACTACATAAATTTCATTTGTTTATGTTTGTGCTATTATTTTAGATTGTTTTGCTTTCTCTCTTGGCATTGGTATTTATTCTCGGCACCCTATCGGTTTGGCCGCCACGCACAACAAGTAGTATCAGAGCATAATACTAACAGTAAATAATTTTTTAGAGTTAATTTCGTTTCAACTTAAAAATAGCAAATAATTTTTTAGAGTTCAAAAATCACATTTCATGATCTATAACCCACAATTTTTATCCATTTTTATTCGTTTAGTCTGATTAAAAAATAATTTTAAGGGGTTCAAAATTCACGATTTCATGAATGTCAATCCATGATTTTTGTGCATTTTTATTTATTTCATTCCAATGACAAATAATTTTTTAGAGTTTAAAATTCATGATTATATGAGCTATAACATTGAAATTTTTTCCAACTTTGTTCATTTCAACCTAATAGCAAATAGTTTTTCGGATTACAAAAAATATGATTTCATGAGCTATAACCCATAATTTGCTTTAATTTTTATTTATTTTGATATAATGACAAAAAGATCTTAGAGTTAAAAATTCACGATTTCATAAGCTATAACAAATATTTTTTTTATCAAATTTCATTTATTTTAATCTAATAGCAAATAATTTTATGGAGTTTAAAATTAATAATTATGAGCTATAGCTCATTTTTTTGTCAAATTTTGGTCTCTTCGATCTGACAGCAAATGATTTTTTAGAGTTCAAAACATGAGCTATAGGCCATGATATTTGTCTATTTTTATTCGATTCAATCAAATAGCAAATAGTTTTTTAGAGTTTAAATTTTATAATTTTATGAGCTATAACACATGATTTTTGTCCAATTTTATTCATTTTGATCTAATTGCAAATAATTTTTTTGAGTTTAAAATTATTGATTTCATGAGCTATAACCCATGATTTATGTTGAATTTTATTTGTTTCGATTGAATGAACATAATTCAAAATTCATGATTTCATGAGCTATAACCCACCAATTTTTTCTTCATTTGTTCGTGATTTAACTTGAAGTTAGTTATGGTAGTTAAAAATTTACGATTTCATAAGTTATAACCCATGATTTTCTTTATTTTCATTCATTGAAACTTTAATGATACTAATACCATGAAGTCTAAAATTTATAATTTCATGAGTAATAACACATAATTTTTATCCAATTTCATTCATTTCAATCAAATTGTAAATAATTTTCAGAGTTCAAAATTATTAATTTTATGAGCTATGGCTCATGGTTTTTGCCCAATTTTATTTGTTTTGATCAAATGGTAAGTAACTTTTTAGAGTTTGAAATTCATAATTTCATAAACTACTACCCATGATTTTTTTCTATTTTCATTCATTTCAACCGAATGAAAAATAATTTCACGGAGTTCAATATTCCCAATTTTGATAACACACGACGTTTTTCTATTTTAGTTCCTTTCAACCTAATAGCAAATAGTTTTTTGGAATTAGAAAACCATGATTATTTCATGTGTTATAGCCTATAATTTGTGACCATTTTTATTTGTCTAGACCCATTCAATTTTTTTACAGAGTCCAAAATTCATGATTCATGAGCTGTAACCCACTATTTTTTTCCATTTTTGCTCATTTTGATCCAATGATAAATAATTTTTATAGTCCAGAATTCATGATTATATGAGCTATAACACACAATATTTTCACAATTTTGTTCATTACAAGCTAATAGCAAATAATTTTTTAGAGTACGAAATTGATGATTTTATGAGTACTCATGATTTTTTTCCATTTTTATTCATCTTAATCCAATGACAAAATTCTTTTTGAGTTCAAAATTTATGATTTCATGAACAATAGCAAAAAACTTTCATCCATTGCAACCTAATAGCTAAGAATGTTGCAGAGTTTAAATTAACAATTTCATGAGTATAACCCACTTTTTAAATCAAATTTTGTTCATTTTGATCCAATGGTAAATGCTTTTTGGAGTTAAAATTAACAATTTTATTTGCTATAACCGATGATTTTTGTCCTAATGTATTCATTTTGACCTAATAGCAAATAATTTTTTGAGTTCAAAATTAACGCTTTTATATGTTATAACCCATGATTCTGATTGTATGTACAAGTAGACTTAGATTAAAGAATTTTTATTCAGGGCCTAATTTGATTCTCTATTTGCAACAGTTATTGTTCTAGAGATATAGCCGCCATATACACCATCCAAGCTTTACTAGGCGAGTTTCCTATTGATGCTTTTTACCTATATGTCCCTTGAATTGATTTTTTTCCCTTGATTTATGACTTGATTAATATTCGCAACATTTTTTTATTTAATCAAAATGTTAGTTAAATTGCTGGTACCCCCTCACTATATCTTCGGTAACATTTATCACCCCTCAACTATTTTAGTAGTACTTTATCACATCCGGATTGTCATCTTGAGAAGGGTAAAATATTGATACCCCCTCCTTTGTGAACCGAGGGATTGAGAAATGACGAATGATATTGAAGATACAAAGAAGGTGGCTACCCGCAATTTACCTCAAAAATTTCAGCCCAAAAAGCACTTGTAAAATGAGTAGAAATTCCATAACATGATTTGATCCCAACACATATTATTCAGTTCAAAATAAACCCATGAGCTAAGTACATTAATCATTCTCTTTAAACTTTTTAGTCATTCTAATAGATTTAAAGAGTCACATATTGCAAGTCCGAGAGAAAATATAGCAATCCTAATAGATTTAAAGAGTCACATTTGCACAGAGGATCCAGCTCTTTGGGTAATCGTCGTGTGTGGATCATTAGTTGGGCAAAACCCATTTACTATGCATCAAAACTTCTAAATGCTTAATTTCAGACGTTAATAAAGACATATAACGCTACATAACTGAAAATTAATAATGGTTTCCAAATATAAAGAACTCATGAAATTTGAGCAATGTACGAGGGACCTGTACTAAAGTTGTGTCTCTTGAAATTAAGTACAGGAAACGGGCAATCGGAGAGCGCAATACCACGTCTTTGGTCATCAGGGATCATGATAACCTATTGTTGAGCAAAAAAGGAAGGTGGTAGCAAGGAATAAGAATAGTACTGACTAAACTAATTGTCTCCTGTTATCCGCTTTCCGTTGTCGTCTAGTCCGGTTAGGATATCTGGCTTTCACCCAGACGACCCGGGTTCAAATCCCGGCAACGGAATCTTTTTTTAATTTTTTCAAAATTTACTGGTTAAAAAGTGCAGCCATCACCTTTCGCTTATCTTTTTGGAGAAAGAGACACCACCCCACCTGTATAGTATAATACACTACTGCACGTTATTCCCCTAGAGTTAGGCGTGGGCCGGCCCAGCCCCGTCATGGGTCACGATCCTCTCCGATCTATAGTGGGTCGGGTCTGATTAGGTCCATGATATATCTAGGTCATGGACCGGGTTGAGTCTAGCCTCTGACCTAGGGCCAAAAAACTCTTCTTGCCCGGCCCACGCTGGACCGGACACGGCAGCCTCGGGCCGAGCGCTCCTGGCCTATGATATGTGTGTGTGTGTGTGTTTAGTTGTTCCTCTAGCCCTTTGGGTTTGCAACTAGCTACCAACAAAGCCAAAAAGTCATGTGTCTTTGACTCGTGGGCCTTTTGGCTTAATGAAAAACAAAGCAGCGATGTTTAAGCTTGCTCCTATCTACTTAGAATGACTAAAAAGTTTAATGCAAGTTTAAAAATAGTTTAATACAAGATTAAATTAATAAAACATAAATTAGAAATAATTTTATAGTTATAAATACAAGTTTTATATAATTATAAAGGAAAAAAATTGGATGAAACCCCATGGGCCGGCCCATGACCCACGGGCCGTAGGCCGGGTCAGAACCGGTCAGCACCTAGACAAGTTGTCAGACCCGAGATCGAAGAAGTAGGCCTGGTACACTCTGACTCGGCCATGCCCAGGTAAGGCTCGACTAGGCCTTGAACCCGGCGGGCCAAATCACGGGCCGCCCCGTCCACCCTTATATTCCCCTACTTATGTGCTTGATGATTTTATTTTAGCCCCCCCCCCCCCCTAAGGCCCTAACCCACCTTTAAAATAGATGATTAGACAAAAATAATTTTAAGAGTTTAATTTATAAAGAAATCATCTTTAATGATAGTTCCCGTTTTGCAATCAATCACTTGACCTATTTTCCGTTCAAATTTTAAACTATAATTTCTAAAATAACTCTTAAAAAATACACGTGATATACATTCTTAATCAAACTGAGTATATGACATATGTGTTTTCTGTTTTTTTTTCCTTCCAAATTTACTGGTTGAAAAGTTCAGACGTCACCTTTTGTTATCTTTTTGGAGAAAGAGACACTACCTCACCTGTATAGTATAATGCACTGCTCTATTTTATCACTTTATGGACTTGATGGTTTTATTTTAGGTCCCCACCTGCTCACCCACCCACCCACCCCCCTCAAAAAAAAAAAAAACAAAAAAAAAACAAGCAATTAAACACAGAGTGTTGCTACGTAGACCCAAAATATAAGACCAAGGGAGGGGACAGGTGAGGTGTCCCCTCCCTATTGCATAATGAGTTGGCATAGCCAACTCATTATGTAATAGGGAGGGGACACCTCACCTGTCCCCTCATTTGGTCCCATATTTTAGGTCCTTAAGTCATTTTTCTTAAACCCGTCTTTAAAATAGATGATTAGATGAAAAGAGTTTAATTTATAAAGAAATCAATTTTAAAAATAGTTCCAGTTTGCAATCAACCACTTGACTTAATTTCCGTCCGAAATTTTAACTATAATTTTCAAAGTTACCCTTAAAAAACACATGTGATATACATTCTTAATCAAACTTATTGTATGACATGTGTGTTTTTTAAATATATTTTCAAAATTATAGTTCATAGTTCATCAGAAAATATGTCAAGATGCTTATTGCATGGGGAACCTCCTTTGAAGGTGTTTTACCCTATAAAGTTGAATTCTAAAGGTGATTTTTACACTATCACCCTATTTGAAAAGGTGATTCTTTTTTTATTTTTCTTTATTTTCAGGGGGGGGTGGGTGGGTTGGAATCAGCTTGGGGCACTGAGAGCATCTCCAACAGCCTCCCTATCTCATGTCCTAGTGTCCTAGACTAAATATATGGAGTAGCATGAGGAAAAGTTGCTCCAACAGGCTACTTATGTTGGAGACTAAATATAGAAAATATGATTTGGTATTTCAAATCAATGATAACAAAGTGACTCACTATATTTACTCTGAACATAGGGAGCATTGTTGGAACAACTTTCCCTCCTTCCTACTTCCTATATTTAGTTTAGGACATGAAATAGAGATCAATTTGGAGAGCATTATTGGAGCACTTACTCATTATTTGGCTCTCTATTTCCTAGAATGAGAGATTTGCTTCTCAAATATAGGGAAAATCTAAGACCACTCTTGCAGATGCTTAGGAAAAGTTAGAGAAACTTTAGCTTACCCACCCTCACGTTACACGTATGCCAACCAATCTCCACCTACATCCCCGTTGCCTTCACCGTTCATTATCCCAAGGGGCGATCGCCGTAGTTACCTCCAACAGATGGACGGCTGATTTTTCACGTCCTCCACAATCAAGTTTCCATATACAGGCGTTCACACGACGAACGCATCAATAATTTGCGCCTGCTGACAGATGAGGTAAATTGCATAAAAGCCCTTAATTTCGGGGTGATTTGCAAGGAGAGGTTATGAACTTCAAAATTAGAGAAAAATCTCCTAAACCTTTGTAGTGTTTCATCTTTTGACTTTCTAAGAGCGCAACCTACTGAAATATCATCTGTTATCTCTTAATAAAAATGTTTAAAAAGTTTCCCACCTAATTTTATAGGATGTTTTTTCTTCCTAAAAATCACTTTCAAAATAGCATACCATTATATAGAAACCACCTTAATACATAAACTACAGTTTAAAAAGTTTGTGTTGAAATCAACCACCCAAACCTACTTTCGAGTTAAGTTTTCTCAGTGTTCCCTCCTAATTTTATAGTCGTTTTTTTCCTTCTAAAAATCACCTTCAAAATAGCATACCAATATACAGAGACCACCTTAATACATAAACCATATTTTAAATAGTTTGTGTTAAAATCAACCACCTAAACCTACTGTCGAGTTAAGTTTTCTCAGTGATTGACCCCATCTAACTTTCATTAATGATTATCTTTGTTATAATACACTTAATACTTGTTAATTACTCATGACATTATAGCAATTGAATGGATCCACATGGTTGACTATAAAAACCTCTTTAAAAATGGATTATATATTAATTGACAATTTAAAGATGATTTTCGTATAATAAAACTAAAAACAGATTCTTGTATAATAAAACTATGTTACAGATGTTTTTAAATGAGAAGTCACAAATTTCAGGTGTAACTTTTGGAAAGGAGTTTTCGCTAAATTTTAAAACTTTTTTAGTCAGTTTTGTAAATCACTTAGGGTCAGGGGGTTTTCTGAAATTTAAGATATGCACTTTTCCTTCGGAACTTTACCAAAACGCGCATTGATTGAAAATATATTCTCTTTTATTTGACAGTTCTATCTACTGCTGTTTCTCTTTTTTGATATCGAGAGTTGGAGGCTGAGAAAAGGGGGGAAAAGCTGTAAAATTGGAAGAATTTTAAGTGTAAAATTATGGGGTCAGGATCCTTCTTCAAGGTTTTGCTGAAGAATTTTGATGTTCTTGCAGCGTATGGATTTCTAACCTTTCTCCATTTGATGTTTGTATTGTAATGCAAAACCCTAATTTTATTTTATTTTTACAACTGGGTTTTTTTATATAGAACACTTTAATGCCCTCATTGATGTTTTGTCTGTAGAAATTGCTGGTTCCTGCTTGTGGGTTGTAGTGATCTGCTTGAAAATTTTGAGAAATTCACTCAAATTTTGAGGTTTTATGTGCTTCTTGCACTGCAATCACTTTAATGGTGAACTTTGTACTGCCTAAAGAGATACATTGTGGTGCTTATAATTTTTCCAAGCTAGTGAAAAGATTATCAAAATTATTTATTTTTTCTATCATGATCATAGAGAAATAGACAGTTTGGTGATTATTTAGGATTCATAGTAGCTTCTGTTACGAGTTCTCTAAGTGAGTAGGTTATAAATTGTAGCATTCCAAATTTTAAGTGGGTTACAGTCCATTAAAGGGATTGAGGTTGCAACTTGCAAGGAGATCACTGTGCAAAGTATAATGCTTATTTGATCTCACTTGACTCCAGATGGTGGGAACCGAGCGAGATAATTTGGATTGCGGAGAAATAATTGCAATCATTTGAATTTAGATGGATGTGATTGGCCCGATTTTAGTCTCTCCTAGGAGACTCAATCATATTCTTGTAATCTTATGTAGTTCAAATGAATATCTTCATTTTCTCTATCTAACGCGGACCCAATATGATGACTATTCTGTCCTAAATTGTTAGAGAGCAACAACTAGGTCTCTTACCTTCACCTTAACATTAACTTGTCCTAGAAGGGTCAAGTAAATGACTTGGAATTTAAATTGACAAATGCACTTTGTCTGCTCACAATGGAGATGATGTGAAGAGTAAGAGATCAGTATCAACGAATGTCATTTTAATAGAGACAAAGAAGGGGCTCTGGTTTGTATACTTCCACTGCTGCGCAGAATTAGCAATTTTAAAGCTTTTAATATGTAACTCCTCAAAGAATTTGATTGTCAGTGAAGTCACCTGGAATGGATTTAATCCTGCAATTACATTTCTAACTTAAAAGGTTCTCTCTTTGTTGTACAATGTTTTTTAGTCTAGTGCAATGCAAAATCAATTATAATGGAAATGGACGGGGGAAATTTTTGGAAGCTTAAGCGCTTAGCTTTAGGTTAACTTCCTTTTGTCACAAGGTTGAGGACTTGCTATGCTTTTGCATTTTAAATCATTGCTAATTGTTACTTGTGTAGGACATCTTCACATTGTTTTTACTTTACACAGATGTGCATTACACAGATGTGCGTAAGTTCTGATTTACTTGTAGTCTTAATATGTTTTTATCTTTCTGTATCATGCAGGCCTGTGGTTACACTTGTCTATCCTTTGTAAGTTGTGATTTTCTCTTTATTCTTCTATCTATATAGTATATACCACTCATTCATTCTTTTGCTTCGTGTATCTAAAGCAAGTACAATTGAACAGGTATGCTTCAGTTAGAGCAATAGAAACTAAATCCCCAGTTGATGATCAGCAATGGCTCACTTACTGGGTGCTCTATTCCTTAATAACGTTGTTTGAGCTTACTTTTGCCAAACTCATCGAATGGTGATTACATATCTAGAATTGCCTCTTCTATTTGTCTTCTGTCAATCTATCAGAATATGTAACTTATCATTTCTCGCTTGCTACTTTCGTTTCAGGTATTAGCTTTTATTTTCCTTAAATCCATTATGGGCATCTATCCACCCAATACATTCTTATATGAAAATCATGAGGTGATATTTGTGATTCAATAGATTTATATTCTATCACGAGTAGATATCTGGAATATACTCATACAAGATGCAAGCATAGTAGCGCAAGCTTTTCTTTTCTTTTGTCCATAGGGCATAGATGGCTTTATGGGCGTTCTACTCCTGCACCATTTTTTGTTCAGAAAAAAATTGTCAATTTTATATTTAGAGAATCCCCCCCCCCCCCTCCCCTCCCGGGTAGCTTTAAAGTTTCTGAAGTGGATCAACATAGAGTGTAGTTAACAAAGACAAATTCTTGGTGTTGTACATGTAGGAGCTGATTTTAGATGTAAACTTCATAAGACTATTTTTGTTGTTTGTTCGTTTGCCTCCTAAAGTAGTACTTCTGAAGTGACTAGAACATTTACCTCTCAGTAGAGTCATGGAAAAAATGAATTTTTTTGAGTTTTTCGTTGCCATTTTCTTGACGTTTAGTGTAAACCCTGTATTCCCCCTGGAGCTTATATAATTACATAAAGTGTGATTGCTATTAATGACTGAATCTGTTCAGATTTCTTCTTACTATATTTACACGTAATGCTTATGTTGCAATCATATAATTCTTGCAGGCTGCCATTTTGGTCTTTTGCTAAGTTGATCTTTAACTGTTGGTTGGTCTTGCCTTACTTCAGTGGCGCTGCATATGTTTACCAACACTATGTTAGGCCATTATTTGTAAACCAGCCGACTGTAAACATTTGGTATGTCCCTCGGAAGAAGAGCATCTTCAGCAGACCTGATGATTTTCTCATAGCTGCTGAGAAATTCATTCAAGAAAATGGACCTGAGGCATTCCAGAAGCTCATCAAGAAGGTACTTCTTTTGGATTCTGTGACATGCTGTTGAAAATATATGTCTTTTTTAATTTCTCAGGTCAACTTATATCAGAGTGCAAAATTTGTTTGAAGGAATTAAAGTTAAATCCGGTCAGCGAAATGTTGGCTGCCACGGTTTTTTTGTCTATGTGCCCCCTTAAATCATGTGTATGTGCAGGAGTAGCCCCGCTAATCATCAATGTTGGGAAGAAATAGTCTTTAATCAACAAATCATAAACTTTCATAGGCTAATTTGTAACTGCAACGTAAAAATGTCAATAAAATAGTCAAATTAGAAAAATGAACAGCTTGTTGTTTTAAATTGGGTAACCATTTTTTTAATTTGCATTTATAGTGTTTGGGGCCATAATAATTTGTTGATCTATTGTATTCAAGCCTGTAGTTGGAAAAGCCTACGAATTTTCTCTAATTTGCAGGCCGAGAAAGCTC
>BQKN01000925.1:135486-160935 GCA_022839385.1 Asparagus kiusianus | reverse complement strand
TTGGAAAAGCCTACGAATTTTCTCTAATTTGCAGGCCGAGAAAGCTCCTAAGCCAAGTGAGAAAGCACCAAAGCCAAGTGAGAAGGCACCAAAGCCAAGTGAAAAAGCACCAAAGCCAATGGAGAAGATACCCAAGCCAAAGAAGACTAACCGGCGTGTAACTTTTGATGATGTTAAGATTGGAAAGGCTTCCAATTCCCAGAAGAGCGCGGATCATAAAATCTTTGATGGTATCGACAACCATTCTGTCTTTGATAATGGAAACGGTCACTCCATCTTTGAGAACGGTAGCCTTCATCCGATATTTGATGAGTATGAGGAGGAAAGGGGGTCCAAATCTTGGGAAAACAGCAGTTTCATGATCTTTGATGATGATTACAGATACTGAGGGGATAAATATATCTTCCACCTTTCCCAGAGCCAAGAACTTTAGGATTTTGACGCAATTAACAGGTGAATGAATGTTTGTATGATAATGTAGTTATTTGTCTTTCTTTTTTGAAGGGGAACTTTTGACTCTTCTCATTGTTTTTGTTTTGATGTTTCCTTCTTTTGATGATGTTGGAGATTGTTTGTGCCTTGTAAGATAATTAAGTTCTTCTACCTTGTAGTTCTCTATCCAAATGTTATCCTTATCTCATGTAATCATATATCTCAGTCATGAAGCATTTTATTTGTCTTATCACTATTTAATATATATTTATGAAATATCAACTAATATTACAGTATTGTTTTAAACAGCATAGTCATCATAAACATGAACCAAATTTGGAAATAAGGTACAAAGTTAAATCAAGTGTATAAATTTACCAAATCCTTATATACAACACTTTCCATTATTTCATGGCAGCCTCCAAAATTATGCTGAGAATTGAGCCTTACAGTACAATAATATGTCTTCCTGTTTATTCCATGAGCCAAAACTTGAACTTGTTTCTCCAAAAAAAAAAAAAAAAAAAAAAAAAATCTTAAATTTGTTTTAAGTACATGTTCAATGGAGAGATCATCTTAAAGCCTCTCACTGCACTAAAACTAGGCTAGTAGCATTTTTATCTACTCATCTCAATCAAACTGCACCCTGCTTCCTTCTTTTCCATCCTCTTCATCTTCTCTACCTCCATCTCCCTCATCCTTCCAACATCCTCCCACTTCTCCGACGAAGACGAAGCGTAAGTCCTCGACAAAAGAATCGAATCTGTTGGATGCAAATCCCCCAAATCCATCAGAGCCCCCCTTGCAATTTGTCCAATCCTCACCTCTCCATGAACCCTACAAGCTGCAAGCAAAGCTCTCCAAGCCACTGCATCTCCTTCCAAAGGCAAGTTATTTATAAGTTCATATGCTTCCTCTAACAATCCAGCTCTCGCTAATGAATCAATCACACATCCATAATGCTTGATACTAGGAGTGATTTTATAATCTATAATCATCTTCTTCAAGAATTCCTTGCTTAAATCTGTCATTCCTCCATGGCTACAAGCATTCAAGACTGCCAAGAATGTAACATCATTAGGCGTTAAACCTTCTTCCTCCATTTCACGAAACAAGTCGAGAGCATCTTGAGCTCTTCCATGGATTCCCAATCCCATGATCATGGCCGTCCAGGCCATCACGTCTCTGTTGTTCATCTTGTTGAAAACTTCAATAGATTCATTTATACACCCACATTTCACATACATGTCTAAAATCGCCGTTCCTAAAGAAGCATCGAGGTCTAGATTCTCCGCTCTAACAATCTCAATGACCTTGTGCCCGACCGCCAGAGCTCCAGACGAAGCACAAGCTGCGACCAACCCTACAAACGTTGATGAATTCATCCTCACCCTCTCATGCCTCATCAATCTCAACAATCTCAAGCACTCGTCAAAATCCCCTCTCTTTGCATACCCATCAACAATGCAGTTATAGATCACCACATCTCTCCTCGGGGTCTCATCAAACACCACCCTCGCATCCTCCACACGCTCATATCTGACATACATCGAAGCAATCGCGGTCACCGCATTCAAATACAACAAAATCCCACTCTTCACACAAAACCCATGTATCGCCTCCCCTTCGCCGGGCTCCACCACGGACAGCAGACAGACGATGGTGGCAGGATTGGTCGCAACTCCGCACCTCCTCATTCCACAAAACAAATCCACCACCATACCCGTCTCCGAAATTTGGGCATATCCATTCATGAGAGTGCTCCAAGAAATCGGATCTTTTGAGCTACCCATTTCATCGAACATTTGGTGCGCACTATGAAAATCCCTGCAAGCCACGTACATGTGGATGAGAGCATTCCTCAGATTGAGGAAACAATAGTGCGGAGTCTTGAGGGAGGAGGAGTGGAGTTGTCGGCCGAAGGGGAGGTTGCGGGCATGGGAAGAGGACTTGAGGGCGGCGATGAAGGAGAAGGGGTCGGGGGAGAGGGAGAGGGAGCGGAGGGAGTTGAAGAGAGAGAAAGAGAGGTTGGGGTGGAGGGAGGAGAGGGAGAGGGAGTGGAGGAGGGAGGAGAAGGCGAAGAGAGGGGGAGGGGAGGGGAGGAGGTGCAGGAGGAGGGAGTGGGCGTATAGGGGGTCGAGACGGGAGGTTGCGGCGATGAGTTTGGAGGGGAGGAGAGGGGGGAGGGAGGAGAGGAGGTTGGATTTGAGGAGGTGGGAGTGGAGTTGGTGGAGGGAGGGGAGGGGGAGGGAGGGGAGGAGGGGGAGGAGGGATTGTGGGTTGTGGAAGAGTAGTTGTTGCATGACCACTTGTCGGGGTTAAGAGAGGGAGGGAGATTTGAATGCCATGGCAAAAGAATTTTCTTTGTGGTTTTGATTTTAAACCCATTTTTAAACGTAATTTATTTTCAAAAGAAATCAATATGGCGCCATACACATAACAGGTACGATGAGGCCAAATAAAATGGAGAAAAAAAAATATAGGTTATATGACACAAGAGAGTTCATTAATATGTTCTGTATCTAGACAATTAATATCAAATTTTTTGACCATCAAAATTAATCTGTTTACTCTTTTTTTTACCTTCAAAATAACCTTTTTATTTTTTTATGACGTCTTAGGCGCAGACGGGAATCGAACTAGGCACCCCACGATGGAGCAACACGGCTTTCTCATGTGACAACCATCAAAATTGACCTTATATTCATTAATCTAATAACTAAAACAATTACATATATATGATGAATATATGTTAGATATTTTGGATATGAATCCAATTATCATACTACATTTCACATTATTTATACGTCAGACATTTTTGGGTTTTTCACTTTTTACCTTTTCTCTATGCTTATTTGGCATGTAATAATTGTTAAAAGAGGGCCGCAACACAAGATGTCACGCTTCAAAGGGCTGAACCGCATTTGGGGCATGACACATTTTCCCTTTCTTATTTTACGTTATATAAGCAGCGTGGCCCAATTAGATTACTTTGACGGGTTGAAGGCCCATAAGTGGATCTAGGGTTTCCTTCTCCTATATCGATCCTCATCACCACCACCCGCCAAAACCCCCGCGCTTGAATCCAAGCAGTCGCAGGCGAGAGAGGAGGAGGCGGAAGAGGAGGAGGGACCCGCGATGGTGCACGTTAGCTTCTACAGGAACCGTAAGCTTCTCTCTCTTTTTTCAATCTAGGGTTTTAGGATCCTGCTTCTGTTCAAGTGTTTTGCCTTTTGATGTGAAGTATTTGCGGGTGCATTGTTGGCGATCGACAGCCCTAAACCCTAAACCCTAAAACCCTAGTTTCTGAATTTTAATTGGGAATCATTTACTCTACTGGATTATGAATATGTTTGCAATTTATTTATTTTCATAGATTTTTTTTAATCCTTCATTCTATACACTGTCCCCTAGTGTTGTTTGCACCCTTAGTTACTGTCTTATGAGTTAGATGCAGAAACAATATCAAATATCTTAGAAGAAATTACTGGTTCTTGGTTACAAAGATGACAGATTAATTTATTTTGCATTTTATTAGTTTGTCATTATTTAGGGTTAATATCAGAACCCCCTGAGTTAGGCGTATCATAAAAACCCTTTTAATGTTAAGATTTTATCAGAAACCCCGTAACAGCGTTAACCATAATCTTTACGGCTGTTAGGGGGGCTAACCTCTGAAAGTTATGTGGGTTATCTGATATCGTCCAAAGTTAGTAAGGTGTTTCTGATATTTAGCCTTAATTTACAGTGCTTTAAGTTATTTTCTTCCAGAACTTAATTATCAGTTCGCAACACTGTATTTCAATAGCTTGTGAGCATTTTGACGTTCTGTTCTCTTTGAGATGGGAAGACTTTCAAGAAGCCTCGCCAACCTTATGAGAAGGAACGTCTGGATGCTGAGTTGAAGCTTGTGGGAGAATACGGTCTCCGATGCAAGCGTGAACTCTGGAGAGTCCAGTATGCTTTTAGCCGTATGCGTAATGCCACAAGGGAACTTTTGACTCTCGATGAGAAGAACCTGAAGCCGATATTTTAGGGTGAGGCCCTCCTCCACCGTATGCACCGTTATGGGCTTCTTGATGAGACTCAAAACAAACTTGATTATGTGCTTGCTCTTACTGTGGAGAACTTTCTAGAGAGACGGCTCCAAACCCTTGTGTTTATGTATGGGATGTCAAAGTCAGTTCGCCATGCTAGAGTTCTTATCCGCCAGCGTCATATAAGGTATATTATGTTGTCAGATTTTTGTTTATACTATCTGCCACCACTAGCCTATTCCTTATGTTGTTAATATGCATATTCTTTTTGGAATTAGATATCTAAAGTTATTTGTGTACACAAATTGTCTACTGGTTGTTATTATGTATTCTTGTAGTTATAATATTGTGAAAAATATTTTAGTTAAATATCATGATGTCATCGTTTTTATTTCATTCAGCATAGAATCTATCTATAAACTGAGTTTCTGTGGTATAAACTGACGTCTCTGTGTTACAATGCTTACCTTTTGTTATTAGTGTGTGACGTCTCTGTGTTCTCTCTTTCCTGTGTTACGGGACTTAGTAGACATATTTGAATTTAAGGATTATTTAGTTGTTTTTGTTCGTGATGAAGACAGCTATTCCTTTAATCGAAGAGGATCACATGCTTGATTGCAAATCTTCTAATTATCGAACTATTGCCTCTGATTGGTTTCCCATTTTAAAAGCCGTTCTCCTCTAGCTTATGGCCTTTTGTTTGCTTTCCATATATGATTATCGAACTTGGCTTCCCCCAATTGCTTTCCTCCAGCTTCATGCTGCAACCCCGTTCAATTATCTTGTTAATTAAGAAAGACAACTCCCCTTCAGTACTCCACATGGGGAGAGCATCAAGGAGGACCCATACTATTGCACACTCCTTAATTATTCACCAGATTGTTGCATCAGTTTTCTACAGGTTCTTTTCATATTTTGAGGGGTCTAAGTTTCAGTAAAGGTGAGAGTTATCGTGAGTTTAATTCCATGAAATTGGAGTTAGCGGGTGATTAATGTTTTCAATAGGGAATGGGGTGAAAAATGATCACAAACAAGAAAGAAGAAGAAACCAAAACAATGTCTACATGTAAAGATAGTGAGTGATAGTAGGCTAGACTGGCTAGTAGCTCTGGAAGAGGATTGCTGCACCAAAACACTTGAGGAATGGCCTCTTCTATCCATCTGTTTCACTATGGTTGCAATGAGTGAGTTTCTTCTTGGATCCTTGATTGTATTTTTCCTCATTGATTGCATGTCTCTTTCACATTGCCCCCTTCCCAATTCATCTCTCCCCTCACAAGGGAGACCAATAATAG
This sequence comes from Asparagus kiusianus, assembly GCA_022839385.1. Lineage (NCBI taxonomy): Eukaryota > Viridiplantae > Streptophyta > Magnoliopsida > Asparagales > Asparagaceae > Asparagus > Asparagus kiusianus. The sequence continues at coordinate 155,171 of BQKN01000925.1, read as the reverse complement.
GTTCGATCAGTTTTGGCAATTGTCATACCGAACCTGAACAAAATGGTGATTAAATCAAAATAAATGAGAGACAGACAAGGCTCATTCGTCATACAAAAGAGAAAGAAAGAAGTATTATCCTGTTCTTCATGCTAAACACGAATAGAACAATCTATTTATCCATTTATGGCTGAAAAACAACATTATATGAAGTTTAAACTTGAGGGCTGACCACAAATTGATTGGTAAAACTGAGGGCTATGTATACGTAAAAAGACCTTTATTGATAATAATATTTGGAAATAGTTTTTATGGTGGATTATGGTACGCTTAATATTCTTTTGTCATTAACTATATTATTAGGAATATTTTAAATTAAACTCGAATGAGTTTGCTACTAAATAGTTTTCATAAATATGTTTATAGAATACTACCTTACATTTTCTATTTTATTATTCTCATAATGGTCTTAAGTATATAGTTAATATATGACGATATTAGTATGTACCTTGACTTATATTTGCATGTTTCTACTATTAATTGTTGTTCTCCATTACCAATAGTACTGTAAAATAAATAGCTATTAACTAATCATACTTAAATTTTGATAGATGGATAACTATCATTCTATTTATTAATATTCAATGCTTCCTCACTCGTCAAGTCTAGTTTTCCCAGCATTGAAATATTTTTGCTGCAAGATAGTCTTTTTTTTTGTTTGCAGAACTTACTCTGTGTCTAGATTAAATATAAGAAAACAGGATGGAGCAGGCTGTGATGTTTAAAAGATAATCTTATAGGACTAGTCTTTTCCATGTTTTGGATTATATATCCGGATTGCTCTTTTATCATACTGACTGGGCAGGCCACACTGTGCTCTCTACAATTCAACATTCCCTTGATAGGGAAAAGGTGGAATGGGATTGTTTGCAACGAACTTAATGTTCGACCAGAAGTAAAACATGGATCACAATGCTGGTGATCTTTTCCCAGTAAACTATATATTGTTCTTTATGGGCCTGTTTGGTTATGAGGAATAGGATGGTAACCCCTCAGAAAGGTTCTGACACGTCAGAATGTGGCAGAAAATATCATAAACGGATTTGTAAACTTGTGTTTGGTTCTCTCAAGAAAAATAGAAACATTTTCGTAAGACCCCTTGCCACGTCAATTTTTATCTGAGCTTTTTGCTCAGAATCGCGCTGGAAAGGGCTAGAAAGGAGTTTTATTAATAAAAAATTTGGGAGGGGGTATATGGGGGTTTCTCCAGGGAAATATATTAATAAAAAAGGGTTCCACCATTTCCTAAAGTTGTGATTTCCTTTTTTTTGGGGGGTTTTGAACCAAACTAGCGAAAGTTGATTGAAAAAGTTTTCACCACCATTTTATTCATAAACATACCCAAAATAGGGGAACCCAGGAATTGTCTGGAAGCCTTAAAATTTAAAAAAACGTTTTTTTGGATTCCTCTTCCTTTATTTTTAGGAATCGAACTAAACAGGCCTTATAGGGTGCTCTTTCGTTGAAACATACCCGACAAATAGTTTAATGAGTTTACACATCTTTCAATGCACTATCTCTGATGTGTGTGCAATTTTATGACATTGGAAGTGTATGCTATAGATATGTAAATCAACCCTGTGCTTAATAAAATTTTTTACTGCACTACTGCCATGTGCAGTAAAAATTCTTGTGCAGTAAAAATTCTAGTGAAAAGTCATGTGATATTTTTGCTCAAGCCAACAGACATTTTTAGCTACCTAGCTCATATATCTGTTAACACTCCTTTTGGAGCTTATGAATGTATTCTTTCGTAAAATACGTATCTGTATCTCATCCTTTTGTTTCTTCTCTGTAGAAAAGCGTGTTTCTGCTTCTGTACAACCTAACATTATGCTTAGCCTTCTAGATGTTGAAATATTTCAAAGTAGTTTGTTTAATTCTCGACATCTCTTATATGCAGTAGCCAATTGTGCACAAGTGTTTTTATTAACCTAAAGCTTTTAAGCTGTTTGATGGTGATCTCCCATTGAAGGCTGCTAAGTTGGAATAATTGCTAGCCTTCTTTCAAATCATGCATTCTCTTATCTTTTTTATTTTGTTCTAATCATGTTTACTAAATAGTTGTCTACCATGCTAATTCCTTTTATGGCTGTAATTATCTGTAAGTTGAAGCTTGTTCTTTAGTCTGATTTTGATTGGCGTGACTAGTAAAATTCTTCCATTTTTACAGGGTTGGAAGACAAGTTGTCAACATCCCTTCCTTGGTGAAGTTGGAGAGCACAAAACACATTGATTTCTCTCTTGCTAGTCCTTTTGGCTGCGGTAAAGAAGGAAGAGTTGGGAGAACGAACAATGATAAGAAGAAGGATGGTGATGCTGAAGGGAAGGAAGAGGACTAAATCAATCTTTCCTTGTGAGCAATATTATACCAGTGCTAGGCATATATTAGTCCTTAATTTTTTGAACCTAATTGCTATAAGATTTTTACGTTATAGGTTTAAATTGAGTTTTTTAGCAATGATTTTGGATTTGTTCGACTATAGTCACTTTGTATTTGTATATTCTGTTCATTGTGTCGGTTTCATTTAGTATAACCTGAATGTCCTATCCATTACTGGTTGAATCTTGATTAGTAAACAGAAGAAGTATTCGATTATCTTGGTAATGGAAATTTCCGGTGAGCTTTTATCATCACTGTTTGTGATTTGAGAGTATCTTGATCTTTTGCTTTTCGAAACATATTCTTCTCAATCTACTTGAAGTTGCTTGCTTTCGCCTTACTGCTGTGGATTTGTAGTTTCATATCTTAAATCCTGGTCTTCCTTTATACCTTTTTGTTGTTTTCATTATTAATGCGTATTTTCCATTTTGGCATTTTCTAATATTTTTCTTGTTGATTTATGTTTATATCTTGGCAAAATTTTTCTGTTCGTAAATCTTTTTCATCATAAAACTTGTATTTCCCTTTATTTGAGCTTTTTTACATCTTATAGAACTTTTATAAGTTGGACAGTTAACTTCAAGTTGATTTATTCTTCTTTTCTGTTCGATTTCCATAATGCAAAATGTCTGCATGATAATACTACTGTTTACCGAATCTCTTCGCTGTAATCTCTGCGAACTCTTGTGTTGCTGCGCCAAGTTGCGTTAATGGTGTATCGAAGTGATGTTAACCATTGGATCAACGCTCGAATGTTGAGATCTGCCAATCCAACAATTTTTAAGGCTATGCGTTGAGAGCACTGAATATTTTCTTGTTATGGATTTCTACTGACACTGACAGATATGTACGTCTTTGAGTCAACTATTGCGGCTCTTTTCCTGTTTAGTATTGTTCAGTATATACTCTTATGTAATAGTCAGAAAGCTCAGGATCAGTGCCTGTACATTTGCAAGATCCTGAATTAGTGGTTATGGGGTCTACAGTCTGAGACTTTTTATCATCAGCATGGAGTTTGGACCTCGAAACTGAAGCGCGTAGATCTTCAACTTACTGAATCATAGATTAATGAGCCAACTTGCCGTCCATTATGGCTGCCAATGGTTTGGATTGACGAGGATGATGGTGATGGTGATGTTGATGGTGTGTTCAGATATGGAGCCCCCTTTTGATGCTGACACCCCCCTCATTCTCCCTTGTTACACTACACCAATTTGTGGTGCTTTGTCTCTCTTGGGATCTATGTTGGTAGTATCTTAGAGTTTACAGGCCTATCCAAGATATCTTAGGACCTATTTGGGGCAACTCTGAACTCTCTCATTAACCCAGTTGGTGGAACCAACCTGGTTAAGGGCTAAAAATCTTCTTTGACAAAAACCCATTAAGAAGTAAACCGTGGCAGGCGGTTGAGAGCTAAATTGATTTAGGCCAAAACTATTTGTTGATGGCTGATATCAAACAGTCAAATGGAACAAGTGATTAAGTTGACGGAGGTCCTCTAACCCTCTGAATGTCGGTTATGGAGTAGGTTGTTCTTCCCCGCACAAGTAGCAAATCGTAAGAGGGCGGGGTTGGGTTTCGCAGTTGTTTCTCCGACGATCAAGTTAGTAATTTGCTTGAGTGGAGAAGTAAAATGAACAACAGTATTTCCTAAGCACAGTGGGTAGAGGCAAAGAATTTTCCCTATTATTGAAAATAATACCCCTATTTATAATGGTGGTAGAAGGGTAAAATGATAACTTTTGCTGAGTATGGATGTCGACCATGTCAACCTCTGCTTTGCAGACGAGTGGAGGAGAGGTCACCTCAGTATTTAATGCGAGGTGATTGGGGCGTGCGGTGTCGACGTGGTCCAATGTGTCATAAAGACTATTGGGGCGGAGGAATGATAACACCCATAATGCATTTAATGAAATCTATTGCGAGATGATTGGCTGTCATTGCGCGGGGAGGGGCTCGAGGCTCGAGGAATTTCGTCGCCTCGTACTTGTCCAATGGTCGAGAAGTACCGCCCTTTGAGTCGCCTTCGCAAGATGTTGACCGAAAGGCCGGTCGAGTAGTTTGATCAGGGAGTCGACCCAGCCAGGGATCGACATGCAATGCCATTTGAGTCGCCCTCGCAAGATATCGGCGTGTCGCGTCATTCGAGCTGGGTCTTTGGTTATTTTGAAACGCTGGTACGATTACGCATAATGTGTGACACTTGTCTGCCCCTGATTGATGATTACTTTTCAGCACTAGAATGACTATAACACTATTTAAGCGGCATTTGCGAAAATGACCCCTATGATCTATGTCATGAAGTTAGAGGTATCACATCAGTTCTGGTTCCAACTATTTCATGTGACGTGCTCATCTGTTGCTATGTAGAAAAAAGGTGTCATACAAATTTCTGTGAACGAACGGAAGTGGGGGGCCTCACACCCACGTGCAGCGTGGGAGAATTGCTGAACGCGGACTTGTTTCGCATGGGGGCCACTTTTCGTGTGTGTGTAAGGTGTTCTCGTGAACACCCGAAGACCCACGTGAAGAGTACAATGAACGCAGAGGTTTGTCCGCTGGATCTTTTGATGGCCCACCCGATTGTATGCGCTATATATATCTTCATGTGTGACCTAGGGAGAGGTGCAAGGGTGAGCAAGGCGATTTGTTTGGTTTTTGCGGTTGCTGCAGAAAATCGCAGCAAGCAACAGGGGTTTCGTGCAAAAGAAAAGTACAAGAGTTTTTCGTTTGTGCTGCTACAGGGATTCCTTTTGGCGGCTGACTTTGAGCGCAAGGGTTTTGTGCATTCCCTTTGTAGAGAGAGATTAAGAGGGATTTGAGAGAGTTTGTTTTGAGAGGGTTTAGATTGAGTGATTGTAAACCCTAATTGTATTATCTCCCTCTACTAGTAGATCTCCCCCTCCTTGCCCCGTGGACGTAGGCAATTTGCTGAACCATGTAAAATTTGTGTTCTTGTCGTGATTTGTAATAGCTTGTAGGTTCCCTCGACATTTCAGTCTTAGAACTGATGAGAGGAAGAGCAGATATCTCACTTTGATGAAATATCTTGCTTTTGATTCTTGTCTCCTTTGAGAAACGAGAATTTTGTTGTGATCTAATCTCTTGTTGTGCACCTTGCGCACCGGAGGTGTAGCCAAAATTTTCGCTGCGCACAACAAGTGGTATCAGAGCTCCGGGTTGGACTTGGGAGCTTGTTTGAAGGATTCGCTGTTGGATTCTTAATTGAAGAATTAGATCGACAACATGGGAGAAACAAGCACATCGGGATCGTCTCTTTCGAAGGCAATACAGAGTCTGAGCATAAATAACACGAAGATTGATGTTCCGAAGTTCGACGGCAAGATTAATTTCGGATTGTGGAGGTGTCAAGTGATGGACGCCTTGGATGCACAGAATATGGAGGAGACTCTTGAGTTACAAGAGAAACCCGCTGATATGGAGGACACGGTTTGGAAGAAAATGAATAGTAGGGCTTGTGGAGTTATTCGGTCATGCTTGACGCCGGATCTTATATATGACGTAATGAACGAGACGTCGGCGATGAGAATGTAGGAAACACTCAATGAGAAGTATCTGACGAAGAGCATTGAGAATCGGCTTCACTTGAAGAAGAGGTTTTACCAATTCAAGATGAAGATGGGGGTTTCCATCCGGGAGCATGTTAACAACTTCACAAATTAAGCTAATTTCGGATATGACCAATGTAGATATCATGGTTGAGGATGAAGACAAGGCAATGCTACTATTGTGTTCGTTGCTGTAGGCGTCAAAAAAATGCCAATAGATATCCAAACATAAAAAATCACTCAAAACTGGGAAAATCACCCAAAACTCACAAAAATGAACTGTCTCGCCAGCGAGACAGTCTTTGCTGTCTCGCCAGCGAGACAGCGTTGAAAAGGTCAATAACCACCTTGAATAACTGCCCTACACATGTCCATTAACTGTCAAGGGACGTGGGAAACAACGTGGGCGAAAATCACGTGAATAACTGCCAAAATAACGGAGTTTGAAACGTGAGGAGGCAGTTACTGCAAAACTGCCAAGAATATTCGTTTTGTGCGACAGCATTTTACTGTCTCGCTGGGCGAGACAGTAAAACACTGTCGCGCCGTACTAACTTGCTGTTTAGTTGTGTTTTTACAGTTGCAGACCCCTGAGGCTATAAATACCCCCCTAGGGTCACTTCTGACGAGGATCGAGCATTTGTTAGAGCATTCCAGAGCAGAGAGAGCAGAGATTTCAGTTCCTGGAGTGATTCCTTGACATTCGAGCTTAGACTTGATTTCAAGAAGAACGACTATCTTACTTCGATAAGATATCGTTTCCAATTCTCACTTCGATAACGAAGGAAGAATCATAAACCCCTCACGATCTGTGAATCGGTGGTCAACGAGCCAAAGCACTCACGGCACAGGCAAAGTCCCACAAAGCAGTATTCGATAAACGAATTCTGTGTTATTTTCTTCAAGAGTTGTAATTTTTCTTATTTTCATTGTAATTTCTCTGTAATCGAAAGAAGATTAATGGAATCGATAATGGAATCAATTTTTGCTGAAAACAAACTGGCGACCACAGTGGGAGCCAGCGGCTTCGCTGCCGAAGCCGCCGTGTCGCAGCCGATAAAGATCATTGTCAGCGAGGAGATCGAATACGAATTCGATCAAGCGAAATTCGAGGAGTATTTATAATCCTTGTCTTCAAAATCTCCCTCCCCGCGCAAATGTAAGAAGACTTCATCTCCCAGGAAAACTTTCAAGTCTGCAACGCCAATGAAGGCCGCAGATGAAAACTCTCTCCCGATCGTTGCTAAGGAACCTGTCCGCAACGTTTATGCTCCAAGTGACTCCGTACCAATTAAGGAGTCTTTGATGAATAGCTCACCGGTGCTGACGAAGAAGGCTCGTCAGAGACAACGCCAGCGCCGTGCTCGACAACTGGCCAAGGCAATGCAACAAACCGACGGGGTCCACTACTATGCGGACCTAGAGTCGAGGAAACAGAAATCAGTACAATTGCCTCAGCGGCAAGATAATCATATTTCTGCAAAGCTTACGACAGAGGAATGGACCCTCGTCAAAAGAGCCCGTTCAACCCTGAAGGAACGGATACAGAGGCGAAAGGAAAAGGCTGCCCGCGCTCGTGCTCTCCACCAACAAGCGCAAGGAACTAAAAAGGAGTTGGTGTCTGAAAAGCCGCCCAAGAACCGCAAAGTTTGGATACCGAAGGCGCCGCAAGCGTCTGTTCCGGGCCCGTCTACCACATCAACAGTGAAGCCCTGGGTTAGCCCAGATTTATCTAAGTTCAAGATCACCATGGCGGATCGCCTTGGTCCCTCGGTCAACGATCGAGGCAAGAAACCAATCGAAGAAAGTCCAAGTCCAGCAAACAAATCCTTAGTGGTTTCTTACACAGGGGGTCGCAAACACCCTCCTGTCAGAACTAATCCGGTCCAAGACAAAGGAATACCAATTCATGATCGTCTAGGACCCGTGAAAAACCCACTCCCGCAAGGGGGTGTATTTAAAAATTTAATCGTGGATCGCCCAGGAGCGACGACTAGTCGTCCTGTGCATGTTAACAAGGTTCATAAACCAAAGATAGGTTGCTCAAATCATAATAGTGATGAGCTGTACTATCAGAACTGTAAATCAAGAAAAAGGATTGTCCGAGAAGATGAATCGCATTGCGCATGCGAGAGACTCATCAAGGCAGTGTTGACGGAATGCGGTTGCTCACAAACCCTAAAACGAGTTTCTGTATTCCAAAGACTTTCGACTGAAGCGTCAAAATCCAAAGTGAGACGTTTCAACTAGAAGAAACCTGCAAGACGGCAAGATGAATTCCCTGAGGTCACCATTAATATGACCGGCAGAGGAAAACAGCAGTTAGTCAACCAGGACCCTGATTTCTCTTCAGAAGGGAGAGTTGAACGGGGTCTCTCTCAAAGAATGGAGCGGTTACAACGGAGGGCTAACCAACGCCGAGACTACAAAAGGATGCACGAAGGTTTATCGTCAGAAGGCGAGCTGTCAGATACTTGTTCCGCTATCGCTTCGGACGATACTTCGTCCAGTGTGGGACGAGCAAGAGAATCATTCGCCATCACGCCAGACCAATTGGCTCAGATATTGCAAGAAGCGTTGGCCAAACAACGCGAGGAGATCAGAGCCGAAATCAAAACAGAGATGGAGTTGACGATGCAGCAGGTACGAGACTTGCAGGCTCAGCAGCACCAACCGGAATCAAGCCAGAAGGCAGAATCCAGTAAACGCAATGCCAAACTTGTACATATAGCTGAGGATGATGACAAAGAAGACGAGACCATCTTTGATGATCCTCCTCCTGATAAAGACAGTTCTGGAAACGGTCCGGCCAAGTCAACTACTCAAATTTACTTAAAAAAGAGTGAGGAAGAAGACAAGAAGATGCAAGACCTCGAGAGTAAAGTCAACGCCTTGATGACGGCTCAAGAAGTAAAGAAAACGGGCATTCCATACCCGTATCCGAGGGAGTGGGATTTGATTCCTTATCCCCCAAAATTTAATTTGATTAACTTTACTCCTTTTGATGGCAGGGGTTCACCAACTCAGCACTTGATCTATTTCAAGTCACATCTCGGCGCAATATCAGGAAATGAAGCCCTGATGGTTCGGTCATTCGTAGGAACCCTCCGTGGGTCTGCCTTCGATTGGTACCGACGCCTGAAACCTGGAAGCATTAATAGCTGGGGAGATATGGAAGAACTGTTTCTCACCAACTTTTTCGACGACGACACAGAGGTCTCCATTGGCTCGTTGTTGGACGAGAAGCAGAAGAATGGGGAATCAGTTGACGTTTTTGTCAAACGGTTCCGGAACAAGGCGGTGAACTGCCGAGATCCACTTACAGAGGAATTTATCCTACAGACATGCCATAACAACTTGTCTTTGGATGTGCTGGAGATAATGGGGGTTGTACCCTCTAAAACTTGGAAGGAGTTGAAGGTTAGAGGTGAACAAGCTGAACGGTTTCTCAAAAGAAGGAATCTGGAGAGAGATCAGGCACCAGCTAATAATCAAAACCAGAAACAGAACTTCAATCCTCGAGGCAGAGGAAGAGGGTCAGGAGCCGCTGTCGACGCGCACCAAACATCACAACAGCCGCCACAACCGCAGCAGTCGTCGTTCCAGTTAGCGCCGAATCAGAATCAACAGCCTCAGAAGCAGTTTAAACCCTCTGAGCCCAGATTCCCAAAGGAATATTCATTCAAAGACGATGAAGTTCTAGTTATCTTCAAATACTTGTTGGATAATAACAAGATTAAGCTTCCACCGGTCACAAACTAAGAAGAAGCAAAGAAGATTAATGACCCGAAATACTGTGCGTATCACAGAAGGGTTCACCATCCTACTAAAGCTTGTTATGTCTTAAAAGACAAAATACAAACTTTAATTAATGTTGGTATTGTGACCCCGAAGCCAAAGGAGAAGAAGGTGGGTGCAAATGCAGTCTCCATTAGCTTCGGATCAGTCCCCTTATCCTGGTTTCAAGCTGAGCCAGTATCAGAAGTGAAGATGCAAACCATCAACGATGACCCTCACGGACAGCGCCAAAAAGGGCTAATATCACACACGACCCCTAACGGCGAAATCCTTTGGGTTCATCCGGATTTGCTTGAAGATGAACAGTGGACGACATCCACGTCAAAGAAGAAATCGAAGGGTAAAGGAAAGGAGAAGTCCTGTTATGGAGCCTCGGCGATTCCGGAGAAAGACGACGAGGAAATAGCAGCTCTGCCACCTTCTGATGAAGAACAAGAAGTTTTCGCTACAAGGGGCGGAAATGAATACCATTACCAGTATCCTAAAGCTTCTAATCCTAACGGTAAAACTCTTGCAGAACTGGGGGTGGTTACGACCCCGCCCATACCAATTAAGAAAACTCAGAAAGTGGTTAAACAAAAAGGAAAAGAACCTCAACCCAAAGAAGTTCAACTTCCGAAGCAGTCTCGTTTCAACAAACTCATTGGACGAGACAAACCGGAAAGTTCAAATACTCCATTCCGCTTCGATGTCATGACTCAATTAGCTAATATCCCAGCAAGGATCACGCTATACGAGTTGCTTCGTCTTTCGAAAGAAACTAGGGAAGCTTTACAAGAAGCATTGGCTGATTCTGAGGTATTCCTCACTCAGATCAAACCAACTCCTGAAAAGCCAGAGTCGTTGGTGCAGCATTGCAATCTGGAAGCCACCAAATTCCCTTGCATCGCTTTCACAAAAGAAGATATGCAAGTTAGGAATTCGAAGCATGATAGACCACTGTATTTTACTGGATACATCGGTTCAAGCATGGTCAACCGGATTCAAGTTGATCCGGGTTCCGCTGTAAGCATCATGCCACTTCGGTTGATGTACCACCTCGGAATTCCCGCCAGCAAGTTAGCCTCAACGGGAACTGTTATTTATGAATTCAACACTAGCGGATCAAGACCGTTAGGAAAAATCCGGGTGAAGTGTCAACTCGGAGATCTGAAGTCTGAAGTCACCTGCTATGTGATCGATGCAGAGACTTCCTATAACTTGCTGTTGGGTCGTCCATGGATCCACGGTAATCTTATAGTGCCCTCCACCCTCCATCAGTGTTTGAAATATGTCGACACTAATGAGGAGGTCAAGACAGTGGTCGCGGATAAGCAGCCATTCAAGGGGTTAGAAAATTACTTTACTGACTCCCTTTTATATGGTGCTGAGTCCGATACTGAACCATCGGCCCATGGCACGGACAGCGGAGAAGAGGCTGATACCGAAGCCGGGCTCGATTATAGTGAAGGTCTTGTATTAAATGACATTGAACCTCTTGTAATCGATCTTGACGGTGATGAATCGTCGGACGAAAGTTGTAACTGGCAACTTGCCGATGAAATAATAAATAATGATTTAGAGTACTCGTATTGTCTCGATAATGTAATGCAGGAGTTATATGATGATCCTAACCTATACATGCCGATTCGCTCATCTTGCACGATGACGAAATACTTGCAAAATTCAGCCGGGACAACGGTGATCCTACCTGCAAAGACAGGGGGTGAGAAGGAAATAATCTTTGGGAAAGGGAATCCATCCCCAACTCCTAATCTTTTCTTGGACAGTAACTCAGATGAAGAAAAGCCAGGACAACATTTCTCTCGGTATAGTTCACAAGCAAATGATTACATGGAGAGACAAGGCTATGATCTCTCGCTCGGTGAAGGTCTTTATTTTGGTCAAGGAATTAGGGTTCCACCCCGTTCTACCTATGTACCAAAAGGAAAACCGGATAATTATTACACTCATAATAGAGGTTTAGGTTATGCTTCGTCATCTGATGACGAGTGTGGCCAACAGATCATTAACCAATTAAGAAGTGTGAGCGGGCATTCATCCGATACTTCAATGTGGGATTCTGACACGAGCATTGGAGAGAGATTCAAAGCCCTAATGTCAAATATGGCGACAGTTGATCCTTCCACAACTGAAGAAGACGACCAATTTCCTATTTGGGAAGATCCCTGGATGCATTACATGAATATCCAGTACGGAGATCGATTTGAACAAAGAGAACCTCCTACTGAGGATAAAGTAATCCAGATTAATATGGGTGACGAAGCCAATCAGAAACCTATATTTATCAGCGGTGATCTTCCGCCGGATGAAAAAGAGGAACTAATTGCCCTAATTAAAGAGTATATCGACGTTTTCGTTTGGAACTACGAAGATATGCCAGGACTCGATCCAAATGTAGCAATGCATACACTGAACATAAAATCGGATGCTAAACCTGTCAAGCAACAGCAAAGACGGTTTCGTCCACAAATTATGGAGGCAATAGAAGCTGAAGTCAAAAAACTGATCGATTCAGGTTTTGTCCGGGAAGAACAACATCCTGAATGGTTGGCTAATATTATTCCAGTCCTTAAAAAGAATGGGAAAATCAGAATTTGCATTGACTACAGAGATCTGAATACCGCCTGTCCTAAAGACGATTTTCCTTTGCCCATTACAGACGTCATCATTGACAATACGTGCGGGTTTGAAAGAATGTCATTTATGGATGGATTCTCGGGATATAATCAGATTAAGATGCATCTGGATGATGAAAAACATACAGCTTTCAGAACACCCCTTGGTGTATTCTGTTATACTGTTATGCCGTTCGGATTGAAGAATGCTGGTGCTACGTACCAACGAGCCATGACAAAGATCTTTCAAGAACATTTGCGGAAGACCGTCGAATGCTACGTTGATGATCTGGTCGTGAAGAGCCGTGATAAGAACGACCACATTAAAGATTTGAAGACGATGTTCGATCTTATGAGAAGTCATCAGCTAAAAATGAACCCGACTAAATCCTTCCTTGGAATGTCGAGCGGTAAATTTCTTGGATTCGTCGTCACCACAAAAGGTATTCATATCGATCCTGATAAAGTGAAGGCGATACATGAGTTGCAACCCCCGAGAAATCTTAAAGAACTCAGAGGATTGCAGGGTCGATTGGCATATATCCGTCGGTTTATATCGAATCTGTCCGGAAAATGTCAACCGTTTTCTAAACTTGCGAAGAAAGGCGTGTCATTTATTTGGGATGAAGCATGCCAAAAGGCGTTTGAGGATATTAAAGCATATCTAGCGAACCCACCTATTCTCATTGCACCAAAATCAGGCAAGCCGTTTTTGATTTATGTCAAAGCGACGAGCCATTCGTTAAGCGCATTACTTGCACAAGACGATGATAACGGTCATGAGCAAGCAGTATATTACCTAAGTCGCACACTGATAGGAGCTGAATCTCGTTATCCAATGATCGAGAAAGAATGTCTTGCATTGGTATTTGCTGTCCAGAAAATGAGACACTACTTAGTGGGACAGACGATGTATGTCATTTCCAACATAAACCCGGTACGCGTATTTATGACCCAGCCTGCATCCATGAATTGGCGTTTAGCTAGATGGGCTCTACTTTTATCGCAATATGACTTATACTTTAAGCAACAAAAATCGGTTAAAGGGCGAGCTATTTGCGATCTTCTGGCGGAAAATCCTACGAAGGATATAGTCGAATTGTACGACGATCTGCCAGATGAAACTCACGAAGTTAACACCACCTCACATCAACAAGTGTGGCAGTTGTACTTCGACGGGGCTTCTCGTGCAACCAATGTGGCAAGCGCGCCCGGATGTTCTAAAATCTCCTCAGGAGTGGGGGTCGTTTTAGTTTCCCCGGAAAAGCATGTCTTGCCTAGAGCATATTCGTTGACCGGACCATGTTCTAATAATGTGGCCGAATACAACGCGTTAATAATTGGACTAAATTTTGCCAAAGAGCTGGGGGTTGAATACCTTGAAGCTTTTGGGGATTCTCAACTAGTGGTTAATCAAATTCGAGGAGATTATGAAGTCAGAAGTCAAGACCTGATTCCATACCACCAGGTTGCTATTGAGATGGCAAACTCGTTTGAAGGATTTTTCATCGAGTACGTTCCACGTCTCCAAAACGCGTATGCAGACGCATTGGCGACATTGTCAGTATCATTGGCTCAACCTCCCGAAACAGAGCAATTGATTACAGTGAGGACTCACCAACTTATCGTTCCAATCTACGATTCGGATGTTAAAGAAGCATACTCAACAGCAGTTGAACCCGAGGTTCGAGATTGGCGCTTTCCCATTATCGACTACGTCCTACATGGTATATTGCCTGAAGATGTAAAAGAAAGGGAATCGATTCGGCGAAGAGCACCGAGATTTTACTACAACGCCACGGCGCAAATGTTGTATCGACGATCGTACGACGGTCTTCTACTCTGTTGCTTATCCGGCAAAGAAGCGGAACAAGCACTCAAAGAGGCGCATAATGGAATATGCGGTGCGCATCAGCCCGGCCCTAAACTCTGTGATCGACTTAGAAGAATCGGGTATTATTGGCCAACTATGGTAAAAGATGCAGTTGACTACGCACGACGATGTGAAGTGTGTCAGTTACATGCAAATTATATGCACCAACCTCCCGAGTATTTACACCCATCGGCGACATCGTGGCCATTCGAAACTTGGGGTATGGATATCGTAGGTCCTATTTTTCCACCTTCGGTTAAAGGGGACCGCTTCATTTTGGCAATCACCGATTACTTCTCGAAATGGGCAGAAGCAGTTCCACTTAGAGAAGTAAAGACGAATGATGTCATCAAGTTTATCAAACACCATGTCATATATCGATACGGTGTCCCAAGACGAATAGTACACGATAATGGTCCTCAATTCGTCAGTAACACGTTTATCAAGTTCTGCGGTAAATTCGGGATTAAAGATGTTTCATCGACGGCTTATAATCCCACAGTTAACGGATTGGCCGAAGCGTTTAACAAGACTATCATCAAAATCTTGGCAAAATTGGTGAAAAGCAATAAACGAGATTGGGACGACAAACTCGGCGAAGCTTTATGGGCTTATCGCACAACTGTCCGTACACCCACCGGAACAACACCATATGCCTTAACATATGGATGTGAAGCTGTTCTCCCATTGGAAATACAAATTCCTTCTCTCCGCATCGCTCTCACAACGGGAATGACGACGGAAGAACATCATCAGAAACGTCTCGAAGAGTTAGAGATGTTAGATGAAAAGCGCTTGGAAGCTCAGCAACAGATCGAGTTTTATCAAGCTAGAATTTCTCGGACTTTTGATAAAAGGGTTCGACGACGAAGTTTTAAAGAAGGAGATCTAGTTCTTGCCGTCCGAAGACCTATGATCCTCACTTCTAAGAAGAAAGGAAAATTTGAACCCAAATGGGAAGGACCGTTTGTAATAGAAACAGTCTATTCAAACGGTGCATATCGCCTGGTTACCCAGGATGGCAACAAATTAATGATGCCAATAAACGGGAAGTTCCTGAAAAAGTATTACCCATAATACGTTCGGGATAATCTATGTAAAACGAGAAGTTCCTAGAAAATCCTATACAGGATATTTCAGGATAACCCAGTATCAGTTGGTTATTCTCAATGAAAAATGATCATGCGAATAATATGCTTTTACTACTTTTGTTGAGATGAGATTTAATAACGATGAATCTTTCCTCACAAAACGCTATAACACGATCATAGAAGGGGAGAATCAATGATTCATAATCCCGCACCATGAAACCCCCACCAGTCAGATCGAACAATGGTCATCGGTCTGTACCAGTCGACAAGCTATTTCATGTCGAATTCCTATATTTGAAATCAAAATTTCCCGCCGAGTAGTTCATGCAAGTCAACAAACTCATTGCACCCTACTCCTATTCCTCTTTCGGTCAAACCTTACGACAGTTAGGACCAAAGCCAAAATCCCCTCTCGATTCGTTCCATGAACGAGAGGTCCACAAATTGAGTGATCAAACCTTTAAACAGTTAGGATCATCTCAAAACCTCCTCTTTTGGTCAAACCTTACTACAGTTAGGACCAAAGCCAAAGTCCCCTCTCGATTCGTTCCATGAACGAAAGGTCCACAAACTGAATAATCAAACCTTATGACAGTTAGGGTTATTCAAACCAATTCGGATTCCCTAAGTGGAGATCACACTTTGAGTTTTCTTTACATCAGGAGATAGAATATAAAATTCTTCCTCTCCAATTCTGGGTTTATCTCTACCAACAAACAAGAGACGAGGAAATGGAATAAGAAATTATTCCTTTCCAATTCTGGGTTTATCTCTACCAACAAACAAGAGACCAGGAGTTGGGATATGAAATTATCCCTCTCCATTTCTGGGTTTATCTCTACCAACAAACAAGAGACGGGAAAATGGAATATGAAATTATTCCTTTCCAATTCTGGGTTTTTCTCTACCAACAAACAAGAGACTATGAACTAGAATATCCAAGTTCTTTCTTTACAAGCTTAGATACGTTTTCATACAAAGAGAATGTAATCTATCTACACTTTAAAATCCATGTCATTCACACATGGGGGATATTATCTCTACCCCTTATTAGAGATAAGTCTACATCTAACACATGTAGCCTACACATTCAATGCTGTAGTTTAAAGTCTAAAAGAATTTAATTCTTTTAGCCCAACGTTATATGTGAAACGGACTTAGATAATTCACATACTAGCCCGATTCAAACGGTGTCGGTAAAGGCATATCAAATTCGTTGATGGCTGAGGATTTGCCAAAAATCCTATAAGTATTATGGTTATTTATTCTAGAACAAGAATGAGTAATCATAATAAAATCTCAATAAGCAAAAAGATTCAATATATTGACCAAGAGTGTTCAAACAAAGATACAAAAAAATATATGTTCTCCAATTACAAAAGCTTATATTGACTAATCTGATTTTCAAGTTTTGAAAGCTCTAATGCATAAGCCTGTTCAAGCTCAGCCACCAATTTAATTTTGAAGGCTTCTTCGTCAACATTGTGAAGCGCGGCGACCTCTTGTTCCTTTTCAGCAAGCATTTTATCTTGAAGGTTCAGTTGCTGTAACAGGTTTTCTTCAACCTGAATTTCCTGCGTCAACTCGGACTCCAAGACCTCGTGAGCATCATTGGCCATTGCAAGTTCCTCCTCTAAGCGAGCTATTTCCGCTCGACTCGATTCTAAATCCCGGAGTAGGTTAACCTTGGCTTGTGTTCTTTTGCTAACGCTCACCTTAAGTTGATCACTTCGGGCTCTTAGCTTTTGAAGTTCGAGATTAGATGATTTTTGGGAATCACGCCAAACTTGCAACCTGGATTCCATGTGAGAAGCGATATAGGAGGGTATGCCTTTAGCGCGAAGAGCTTGTAGAAATTCAACATGTCGCTTCAAGTCAACCAAATAAGCATTGATCGAATCGGCTAACTCATTATACCCTTCCTCTCTGAATCCTGATATAAAATGCTCGAGAGATTTTTTATAACTCTCAAAGTACAATCCTTTGAAGAGAATACGATCGACCATAGAGTTCAAAAAGGGGATGAAGCCTTGGAGATTGGAACAGATGACAGCCTTGTCCGGATCGTCGTCGACCAATAACGCTTGTATATGATTCGATAATGATGAAGGAACTGCGATGAGGGCAAATAAGTTAGTACAGAACATATGTATGTATACGAGACAACAGGATGAAGCATACCAAGTTCGACGGAAGAGCCTTCAATACGACTTGGTTCACCCAAGGATGGTAGTCCGGATTCTTGAACAACCAAGGTTGGCTCAAGAACGGTAGCTGTCGATGCACCTGCGATATCAGATGGTTTTTTAACTAAAGCCTCAGAAAACGGCGGGTCCAAACTAAGAGGCTCCTTAGGAGGGGATTCTACAAACAAAAGGATTACGATGATTATAATGGAATGATAATTCGAAATTTGAAACTAGTTATGGGTAAAACTTACTAGCTCTGGGCACAACATCAGCCGACGTACCAACTTCTTCAGTTGGTCTTGCCTTTGAAGCAACTGGACTAATCTGAGGGGTGACATTGACCTCTATCATCATGGGATCTGTGGGAGTTGTAGGTTGGGGTTCGAGCATGGAGGATTGAAGATCAACATCAGTCCCTGCCCATGATGAATAGTCACGACCCTCAGGCTGAGTGATTATAGCAGTATCGGTTCTGGTAACCGGTCCTATAATTCAAACACTTAGACAATCAGTCAAGTAAAAAATATATACATAAGATGAGGAGTTTACAGAACAGAAGCCTTACTCTCAGAAGGGCCTGCTTCTGTTAAACCAGCGCCAACAGCTGATTCCGTGGCCGCATCAGTCGCTTTCCCGAACAACAAATCGGAGATTTCTTGATGATCGCCCTCCGAAATATCAATATTATAGTCAAAATCAGTGAAATCGTCAATTTTAGGGGTGTGGGTGATTTCTCTCTCTGTTGGTTTGTTCATGACGACGTCTACAGGAACCATGGAATCGTAAGTAACAGGTGAAACCAGACAAATTTACCCAAGTTAAAGAATAATCCTACCTTCGTTCGTCGGGACGAGTTCAGGAGCCTCGCTACTTGAGCCAACTTCTTTTAGTTTAACTAAAAGAATAAAAAGTGCACAGGTCATTAAAAGAGGCACACGATCCGACTCATTCATTTCTCGGATTTCTCTTCCGAGAGGAGAAAGATCAGTACCTGTGTCCGTAGCTGATGGATCCACGTCAGGAGGTGGTGGAACATCAGCTGGTTCTTCTTTCAGAGCATCCTGTATTTGTTGGACAAAGCTGGTCTCCTCAGTTTCCATACCTCCGGGAGAGGCAGCATCAGCTGATAATTCACCTTCTTCCCGATTCCCTACATAAGTTAAACATGAAATAAGTTTGAGCATTAAGAGGTATAAAAGTTATAAAGATAAATAGTTACCTTGTTCATCTGAAAAAGCACTGTGATCAGACGCCTCCTCTACAGCCGGAGGAGGAACACGTGGTTTGGAGGCGGATTTCTTCTGTCTCTTCGATGAACGCGTTTCACCCCTAACTCCAGATCCTTCATGGCGATGCTTAGTGCGTAATTCAGCCCTGGGAGAAGCTTGAGTTTGAACTTGAGCAGAAGGGCGAGATCGTGACCGAAGGGCAAGAGGTACCGTGTCTTCCTCATCTTCTTCATCCCCACTGAAGAGTTCCACCGTCATTCGGTTCGGATATTCCATAACGACTCTCTCTCTCTCTTTCTTTTTGGGACATCCGGTGGTTGAGCAGGCGCAGCAGATGGGCGCACAAACCCTCTTTTAAAGAAAGAATCAGGAAGACCTGATCTTTCCTCGGAACTTGAACTTTCACCCTCCTCCTCGGAAGTCTCCGTCTTCTCGGAGTCGAATTCTTCTTCACTACCAGCCGAGCGAGCCGGTTCTTTTCCCTTCCTAGACGATTCAGCGGCCTCTTTCTTTCGAGATGAAATCATAACTTCACGCGTCGTTCTGCTTGAGCGCCGCGGGACTGTCTCTTCTTCTGGCTCAGGCATGCTTCGGTATTGGGTGACAATATTGGCGGCCATTAGCCACTTGCAATACAAAAAGGTCATTCGTAGAGGCGGCGATTCCAAAGGGAGATCGAACTCAGCGCCCGTACAGCCGGTAATACTCCAAAACCAGGCTCTCGTGCCATCAATGAGTCCTCCTCGGAAGCTTAGGTGACGATTCGGGTTGCCGACATATATCTGGTCGTAGCCGAATTGACGAGCAAATCGGCACGGAAGATATGGTTCGATAAGACAAACGTCTCTTTGTAAAACCCCGTAAATTTGAATATTTTATGATAAATAATGATAAAT
>BQKN01000925.1:121068-132653 GCA_022839385.1 Asparagus kiusianus | reverse complement strand
AGCAAATACTGGGGAATTGTCTCGCGGCATGAGACGGTAAACACTCTCTTAGTCAAAAGTCAAATGTGATACGGATAGATACTCCAACGGGTACACGAGTCTAAACTGTTTCCCACACCCAATAGGAAGTTCCTGGAGAATATTAATCCGAATATTCTTAAGGATAACCTGTTGAGCTCTCAGTGAATGTGTCAATTTAATGACAAAAGCTGAATCTACACGAACAAATACCAGCTTCGATTCAAGATCTCGACCACGATCAAGCGATAAACGCGACGCCGGGAGAACATTAGCTATTCTACAAAGAACTAAATAGACTAAAGACAGAAGAGGTCAAGGGTTGGAGCCATTTGCAAATCCTACAACACGATCTACTCAACCAAGCATTGAAGGGATCGTAAGTAAAACCTATCTTATCCAAAGCATCCCAGACTCTTCTATAAAAGAATACGTCTGGAATACTTTGGAGGGGGTATCTGTAGGCGTCAAAAAAATGCCAATAGATATCCAAACATAAAAAATCACTTAAAACTGGGAAAATCACCCAAAACTCACAAAAATGAACTGTCTCGCCAGCGAGACAGTCTTTGCTGTCTCGCCAGCGAGACAGCGTTGAAAAGGTCAATAACCACCTTGAATAACTGCCCTACACGTGTCCATTAACTGTCAAGGGACGTGGGAAACAACGTGGGCGAAAATCACATGAATAACTGCCAAAATAACGGAGTTTGAAACGTGAGGAGGCAGTTACTGCAAAACTGCCAAGAATATTCGTTTTGCGCGACAGCATTTTACTGTCTCGCTGGGCGAGACAGTAAATTTACTGTCTCGCTAGGCGAGACAGCAAACGCTGTCTTGACCAGCGAGACAGTAAAACACTGTCGCGCCGTACTAACTTACTGTTTAGTTGTGTTTTTACAGTTGCAGACCCCTGAGGCTATAAATACCCCCCTAGGGTCACTTCTGACGAGGATCGAACATTTGTTAGAGCATTCCAGAGCAGAGAGAGCAGAGATTTCAGTTCCTGGAGTGATTCCTTGACATTCGAGCTTAGACTTGATTTTAAGAAGAACGACTATCTTACTTCGATAAGATATCGTTTCCAATTCTCACTTCGATAACGAAGGAAGAATCATAAACCCCCTCACGATCTGTGAATCGGTGGTCAACGAGCCAAAGCACTCACGGCACAGGCAAAGTCCCACAAAGCAGTATTCGATAAACGAATTCTGTGTTATTTTCTTCAAGAGTTGTAATTTTTCTTATTTTCATTGTAATTTCTCTGTAATCGAAAGAAGATTAATGGAATCGACAATGGAATCAACTTTTACTGAAAATAGTTGCCGGAGGATGATTTTGGTACGTTTGTTCTCACTATGATAAATGAAAGAACTACGGTTAGCTACAAGGAGGTGACCTCAGCTTTGGTGAATTATGAGTTGAGGAAGAGTAATGGCGAACCCTCCGAGAAGGCATCGGGAGATGCATTAGCAGTTCGAGGCCGTGGTCCAAACCGTCGTCCAGGTGATCGCTCAAGATCGAAGTCAAGAGGTGGCCATAGAAATATTGGTAGGAATCAATGTCACTTTTGCAAAGAAGAAGGATATTGGAAAAATGACTGCCCAAAGTTGAAAGACAAAGCCGGGAAGAATAAAGGGAAAGTTGTACAAGCTTCGGAAGTGAATGTTGTTAAGGCTAGTGATGACAATTCAGATACGGATTCTTCAGGCTATTCTTGCTCTGCATTACCGTCAGTTTGTGACGCTGATTCTACGGAGTGGATGATGGATTCTGGTGCTACATACCATATTTGTCCTAGGAGGGATTGGTTCTCTAGCTTTGAGGAGTTGGAAAGAGGGGATGTTGTGCTCATGGGTAATGATCACGTATGCCCTATTGGTGGTATTGGTACAGTACGGATCCGGATGTGTGACGGTGTGACTCGGGAGCTGAAGGAAGTGAGATTCGTTCCTCAATTGACGAAGAATATCATTTCACTTGGAACTTTGGAGGCAGCTGGTTATCAGGTGATCTTAGAGAATGCGACTAAAAAGGAGTCTATGGTGGTGATACGAGGTGTCAGGGAAAATAACCTTTACTACTTGAAGGGCAAGACAGTAACAGGGGGTCTGGCAGCTTCGATTACCACAGAGGAAGATACTACCAGCTTATGACATATGAGATTGGGACACACTGGTGATAAGTCCCTACAGGTATTGGCGAAATAGGGGTTATTGAAGGGTGCAAAGACCTGCAAGATGGAGCTATGTGAACATTGCATACTTGGGAAGAAGACAAGAGTGAAGTTTGGCACCGCTATTCACAATACCCAAGGTATATTGGACTACATTCACACAGACGTTTGGGGCCCTTCCAAGCACACATCACTTGGTGGAGCCAACTATTTTGTCACTTTCATTGATGACTATTCCAGGAGAAATTGGGTATACCCGATTAAGCATAAACATCAGGTCCTGAATATTTTTATGGAGTAAAAGAAGAAAGTGAAGCTGCAGACAAGTAGAAAGGTAAAGACTCTACGTTCTGATAACGCTGGAGAGTATAAGAGTGATCCGTTTCTGTAGTTTTGCCAGGATCACGGTATTAGGCGACACTTCATAGTTCGAGAGACACCACAACAGAACGGGGTGGCTGACAGATTGAACCGTACCTTGCTGGAGAAGGTGTAATGTATGATGACGCAGAGTGGATTGCCTAGATTCTTTTAGGCCGAGGCGTTGGTTTATGCGAGCCATCTTGTGAATAGGTTGCCATGCACTGCGATACAGGGAAAGACTCCGTTGGAGCGATGGTCTGGTTCGGTAGCTAGTGACTATGAGTCGCTTCAGATATTTGGGTGTCCTGCTTATTATCATGTCAGTGATGGTAAATTGAATCCGAAGGCGAGGAAAACAGTCTTTGTGGGATTTAGAGATGGAGTTAAAGGCTTCAAGTTATGGGATCCACAAGACAAGAAGATAGTTATTAGCATGGTTGTCATATTTGACGAGGCGTACATGATGAAGCCTCAAGTTCCTCAGCAGATGGAGGAAGACCAGACAGTTGGGATATCATAACAGGTGGAGGATGATATGACTCCACCCATTCCAGATAGCATTGTATCCATTGAGGCTCCTACAGAGGTGACACTGGAAGGAGATGGGATGACAGCCGGGCATTTAGAGGATACAGTGGATGTTAGGACTCAGGAACATGATCATGTTCAGTAGTCCATTGCAGCTAATAGACCAAGAAGAAACATTCGTCGGCCAACTAGATATGACGATGTCATGGTTGCATATGCTTTATCAGTAGAAATCGTTGATGATTTGGTTCCTTCTACATTCAAGGAAGCAGAGTCAAGCTCTGATTCGACTAGGTGGAGGGAAGCCATGGAGGAGGAGATGCAGTCTCTTCATAAGAACGACACTTGGGAACTTGCAAAGCTATCGAAGGGTAAGAAGGCTATTGAATGCAAGTGGGTGTATGCAAATAAAGAGGGATCTTCTATTGGGAAAATTAGATTCAAAGCCAGATTGGTTGCTAAGGGATATGCACAGCTAGAGGGAGTTGATTACAACGAGGTATTTTTACCTGTTGTGAAGCATTCGTCGATTCGTATTTTACTGGCATTGGTGGCACAGCTGGATTTGGATTTGGTCCAGATGGATGTGAAAACAGCCTTTCTACATAGAGATTTAGAAGAGGAGATCTACATGACACAACCTATGGGGTTCAAAGCTGCAGGAAAAGAAGAACTGGTATGTAAGCTGAAGAAGTCTCTTTACGGATTGAAGCAATCGCCGCGACAATGGTACAAGAGATTCGATGGCTTTATGATTGGCCGAGGGTACACGAGGAGCCCATATGACCCGTGTGTTTACATGCACAAGTTACAGAATGGTGAGTATATCTATTTGCTGTTATATGTTGACGATATGCTCATAGCTTCCAAGAATACTTCAGCTATTAGAAAGTTGAAAAAGGAGCTGTCATCCGAATTTGAGATGAATGATCTTGGAGAAACATAGAAGATATTGGGTATGGAGATTGAGAGAGACAGGGTGAAGGGGAGGTAGAAGTTGACACAGAGGAGTTACTTGCAGAAGATGCTGAAGAAATTCAGTTATGATGGCAATGCCAAGGCGGTGAGTACTCCATTAGCTCTTCACTTTAAGCTATCAGCTAAGATGTCACATGTTTCAGTTGAGGACCGGGAATACATGTCCAAAGTTCCATACGCCAATACTGTGGGTAGCTTGATGTATGCGATGGTGTGTACAATGCCAGATTTATCACAGGCCGTGAGCATGGTATCTGGGTACATACACGATCTCGGGAAGGGTCATTGGGAGGCCGTGAAGTGGATTCTACGGTATATTAAAGGTACCGTGGATGTTGGTTTGGTGTTCGAGAAGAATGGGAAGAATGGGCAGGATTGTATTGGTTACGTGGATTCTGATTATGCGGGGGATCTGGACAAGCGCCGGTCTACTAGCGGATATGTGTTTACACTAGCAGGAGCACCGGTATGTTGGAGATGCACACTTCAGTCTACAGTGGCTCTCTCCACTACGGAGGCAGAGTATATGGCGTTGACTGAAGCTGTGAATGAGGCTTTGTGGTTGCATGGATTATTGGAGGACTTGGGGATTGCACAGGAAACCATTTAGGTACATTGTGATAGCATGTCAGCTATCTATTTGGCAAAGAATCAGGTTTACCATGCACGCACAAAGCACATTGATGTCAGATTTCACTTTGTTCGTGACGTTTTGGATGATGGAGACGTTATATTGGAGAAGATCCACACGAAGGACAACCATGCGAATATGTTGACCAAAGTTGTTTCAGGTTTTAAGTTTGGTCATTGTTTGGAGCTTTTGAACATTCTTCGGTGTTGAGGCCTTTGGAGGCCATTGGGTGAACTACGTGAGGCTTGATTCCTTGGGCAAGAGGATACGTAGGCAATCATGTTTGATGCAGCCGGTTTGGATTAGTTGATTTTGATGGGGGTGAGATTGTTTGAGCTCTCGTTCGAGTTCTCGACTTGTTGTGGATTGAGTCCGTTGTCGTGAATCGTTTCACGGCGTACTGGACACAACAAGTGAGACAATTGGTTTGGTTGGTGTCGGTTCAGTTTTGAGAAAACTTTACCGAGGTGGAGAATTATGAACGAACGGAAGTGGGGGGCCTCACACCCACGTGTAGCGTGGGAGAATTGCTGAACGCGGACTCGTTTCGCATGGGGGCCACTTTCCGTGTGTGTGTGAGGTGTTCTCGTGAACACCCGAAGACCCACGTGAAGAGTACAATGAATGCGGAGGTTTGTCCACTGGATCTTTTGATGGCCCACCCGATTGTATGCGCTATATATATCTTCATGTGTGACCTAGGGAGAGGTGCAAGGGTGAGCAAGACGATATGTTTGGTTTTTGCGGCTGTTGCAGAAAATTGCAGCAAGCAAGAGGGGTTTCGTGCAAAAGAAAAGTACAGGAGTTTTTCGTTTGTGCTGCTACAGGGATTCCTTTTGGCGGGTGATTTTGAGCGCAAGGGTTTTGTGCATTCCCTTTGTAGAGAGATTAAGAGGGATTTAAGAGTTTGTTTTGAGAGGGTTTAGATTGAGTGGTTGTAAACCCTAGTTGTATTCTCTCCCTCTAATAGTAGATCTCCCCCCTTGCCCCGTGGACGTAGGCAATTTGCCGAACCACGTAAAATTTGTGTTCTTGTCGTGATTTGTAATAGCTTGTAGGTTCCCTCGATATTTAGCCTTAGAACTGATGAGAGAAAGAGCAAATATCTCACTTTGATGAAATATCTGGCTTTTGATTCTTGTTTCCTTTGAGAAACGAGAATTTTGTTGTGATCTAATCTCTTGTTGTCCACCTTGCGCACCGGAGGTGCTGCCAAAATTTCCGCTGCGCACAACAAGTGGTATCAGAGCTTCGGGTTGGACTTGGGAGCTTGTTTGAAGGATTCGCTGTTGGATTCTTAATTAAAGAATTAGATCGACAACATGGGAGAAACAAACACATCGGGATCGTCTCTTTCGAAGGCGATACAGAGTCTGAGCATCAATAACACGAAGATTGATGTTCCGAAGTTCGACGGCAAGATTAATTTCGGATTGTGGAGGTGTCAGGTGATGGACGCATTGGATGCACAGAATTTGGAGGAGACTCTTGAGTTACAAGAGAAACCCGCTGATATGGAAGACAAGGTTTGGAAGAAACATACAACCAAACAGCCCCTAGCAACTACTGCAGTTAAAACACAGCCGTATAGAACTTGACACGCGTACTATCTTATGCAGATTTTACTTCACTAAAACGAAAACCAAGGTCAACATCGAAGTTAATTTTCAGATAAGAAACAATGAGCTACAGTCACTGCATAATAACAACCAAAAAAGCCTATTCTCTCTTAAAGCGAAGAGGATTTTCAAAATCCTGGTAGGGCCAATGTGTCCTCCACAAAATCTTTATTATGAACGAGTAGAGACTTGGTCCTTGATTATACACTCAAATATGAAATACCCGTTATAAAACTCTTGGATTTTCATTTTTAAACATCTTGTTCAATATATATTTATCTTTGGGTTAATTGCAAATAGACCCCTTAATGTCACTCAATTACGAGAAGAACTTCCATAGATTTATTTGTGCGAATAGACCCCCCGAGTGAATAGTTCTCTTGGCGAGATTATACCCCCAATTCCTTTTTTTCTTTTAAATCAAACTTTTAAAAGAGTATAACAAGTTCACTAAGGAGATGTATTCAAGCCGGTTCCTGATTGCTTGACACCACTAGGTGTCTATTAGAACTACAGCGAGGCTATTCGTAATTGGTCGATGCTACAGGGGTCTATCCGTAACTAACCTTTTCCATGATTCTCTCCACAAGTTAGGTGTGGACTCGGGTAGCTTCATGATGGGCCATCCATCCTCCTGGGTTGAATGAGGGATGTCAGAGCCTGCTTGTGTACCTTCTCGAATGAACAAAATCATGCATGTGTTCGCTTTTTTTTTTTTAACTGCAATGAGAGCCTCAGCTTTGCATGTCAAAAAGTAAGAATTATTTACACGATCTTTATGTTGTGTTTGAACTTTTAACATTTAAGTTGTGGAGCTCCTTATCATGTCAGCAGACAGCCACAGGACTCCTGTGCGCTCATTTTGTTGGCACCGTAAACGATCCTTGTTTCTACGATGTTCTCGTTTCCGCTACGTTTTAAATGGAAAGAACTTCAATCGGTACGATTTTCCAGTTTGTTGAGGGGATTAAAAGGCGAGACTCGCAGAAAATCTTAGTGTAAGAAGGAGTTAAGGAACAGCCAGCTATTAAGAATAGAGCTAGGATTAGAATCCCCTAAAGCGTGACATGGGAAGTTGTACGCTCTTTTAAAGTTTCTAATTACGCATAATTAGAAACTTCGCCAATGTTGCGCTTTATGCCCTGTTTGGATGGAGGGTAGAGAGGGGGAGGGGAAGAGAAATGCAGCTTTCACCCTGTTTGGGAGTTTTTGTAAGGAGGGTAGAGAGGAGGAAGGAAGGGGAACGGAGTGTAAAATTGCTTGCCCCCCCCCGATTCGGGCGGTAAAGGAGGGTAAATTATATAATGACATTCTTACCCCCCATCAAAACAAATAAAAGCGCTGATGTATTATTAGTATAAGATCATTTGTGTAAATTTACATATATTTCATTCTCTTCCCTTCCCTCCATTATTACTCTCAAACAAGTTATATATATTAATTTCACCTTCGTTCACCTTACTCAACTCCTAAACAACATATTACAATTCTCTTCCCTTCCCTTCCCTTTGTTTATATTTTCTTTCATTCCCTTAGTAAACTCCCAAACACACCATAAATGTTTATCTTTTTTACGTAATATTTGTCTCAATTCAGGAGTTTAATTAGTAGCATCTACATGATATGAATACAATGTCACTCAAGCTTGAAGGCAGGGTATAGTGTAGGAGAGAATGCGGCATTAGCAACAACATTATTCGATAATTAGCATATATCACTTAAAAAACAAAAAAAGACAGTCTAATCCCACGATTCAGCTCTCTCTCTCTCTCTCTCTCTCTCTCTCTCTCTCTCTCTCTCTCTCTCTCTCTCTCTCTCTCTCGTTAGGAGCGTACAAGTCAACTCCAATAATCTTAAGACTCCTAAACATAGTCAAATCTTATGCATATTCGTCCGTTCTCCTAAGTTTAGTACTATTATAACCAAGGTACTAATTAAGAGAGCTTCTTCATTAAGATCTAAGCAGGCTCCTTATGATCTCAGCCTGCTCGCTATTACTGTCCATCGTGTTCATGAGCTCCGACAGCCTGTCGCTGAGGTCATCCACCTCCCTCCTCAAACTCTTTATATAACTGCAGGTCTCCTTCAACAGTTTCGACGCGGATGCCTGCAGTTAAGCTAGGGATGAGGAATTTTGCGACGTACGTACGTTGAGCTTAGTATACATATATATATGATTTGGGTTCGGATGAGGAAATACGCTTACTCTGCCGGAGTTCCTTCGGCGGGCCTCTGGCAGGACTGACTGGAGCTTGGAGATGAGCTCGTTGATCTCTTCGTCGCTGATGCGGGCACCTCTTCGGCTAGACATTCCTCTTTCTCCCCCGCGGGGGGGGGGGGGGGAGGAGATCGAGCTGGAAGTTGAGAGGGAAGGGAGTGTTGAAATTTATAACAGAGGGGACGGTGGAGGGGTTTTGGGGGTGAATGGCTTGAAAAAATAGTTTGGACGGAGGGAGCTTTTATTGACGGGTGGCACTAGAGACACACCCTCAACCACACCTCCAACCACACCCCCTCTCTCATTTGCTACAGTATACCGGGCCCCACATGAGATTTTACATTTTTAAAATCTCATTTGGGACACAGTGCACTGTAGCAAATGAGGGGGAGGGGGAGGGGGAGGGGGGGGGGGAGGGGGTGGAGGTGTGGTTGGGGGTGTGCCCCTATCATTTTCCTTTATTGACATGTAGGGTTAAATTAGATATACACCCTTGCTTCGCTGGGGGGCTTTTTTATTAGCACTTATATTCCTTAATATTCACAACAATTTTGCTTTTATTTAGTGTATGACGTGCCCGTATATATGTGGATGTAAGCAACGGCAACGTGTTAGGGACAGGTCCTGTGTCGAATTCACAGAGAGACTCTTTAGGGGCTGTTTGGATACCATTTTCAGTTTGGGTATTTATGACACCTTGCAGCTTTCCGCCCAAATCGCTGCAAAATTGAGCGAATTGGGCGGAAAGCTGCAAATGTCAGTGAAGAGGGAATGGGGGCAGCATCAGAAAAACGCCAGAGCTCTGACACTTCGTGGCAGCTTTCAGTTCCTTTACCGCTCAAAATACTTCAACCAAACGGGCCCTTATCCTCTTATATAGGATTACACTTTTAAAAATAATATGTAAATAACCTCCTACCCTCGTGAGTGACTCTATGACACATTTTTCATATGTTTACGTTCCGGTAAAATTCGTACTCTACGCCTACCTCTACGATTAACCCTAAGAACTAAATGGGCTCCACTCCGTACCCAAATGGTGGTCCCGCTCTGTACACCTTGGCCCATTGGGCTCACTCGGTAAATGGAGCCCATGGAAATCTTTTTGGGTCCAAGATACTGTTGGTTTATTAATTTTGGGTCCTCCGAAAGATCCCTCTTGGGCTACAGTATATAGCGCACGGTACATTTCATCAGGGACTGGAAGCTGGCATCAATTGCCGTTGGAAGTTAAAAAGGTGGGCCGGATTTTAAGGTTTTATCAAGCGGAGGACCCCCGATAAATTTCGTCACGCACGAGAAAACTACCCCTCTACACAATGTTACATGTTAAATATTATAGCTATTTTACGTTGTACCCAAAAGATGCCTCGTGTCCCTTGTGTGTTCTGAGTGAGGACTGCATCCCTTGTCCTTTTTTGTGTCTATTGTTTCCTTAAACCAAGTCCGATGGAAGTCTAAATTAAGGGATTAGAACACTAATTATTAAGCGGAGTCAAAGAGAGGGGGGGAGAGATTAAGAAGCTTACTTTGGGATGTAACCCCTTAATTTGGCTTCATTTGCCAGCAACGCATCACGAGATCTGTCGTGTCTCGCTTCAGCTTCCGACATGTGGCGGTCCCATCGAACGATGCGAGTCGGTTGGCCCGATGGCTTATGTTGTGGCCCATGGGCCCATTAGGCCTGTCGAGGTAATCAGATACATGTGCCTTTAAAATGGAGAGCGATCTCGTAATGAATAGTGGTAACTACACAATTATTTATACTATATAAGAGAAAATTGTGGGGACCATTTTCTTAAAAATTTTTAAAATTGATGACTCATCAATGTGAGCTCAGAGTTCTCTCTCTTATATTGTAGCAGTACTGTAGGAGAGAATAATATAATTAGGGGAAAATGTTCCTAAGGTGACACATTAGATAATCATCTAAGGACGCGGCCTAAAATCACATGATTGAGCTACATTGTGGATGATCCGCTCCGTTGTACTTGATCTACATATTCTAAAACCTCAACACATCAAGTTTGAGGTGAACCCATCGTCGTTTGACTCACCGTCGAGCTATGTGAAAAGTTCTATTCATTCGAAACTGTTAAAGTTGATACGAGTGGATGAAGGGTCAAACGGCGACGGGTTCACCCCAAACTTGATGTGTTGGGGTTTTAGAATATGTAGATTAAGTTTAACTGAGCGGATCATCCACAATATAACTCAATCATGTGATTTTAGGCCGCATTCTTAGATGATTATCTAAGGCGTCACCTTAGGAACACTTCTCCCATATAATTATCATTATTCCTCTGGTAATATTTTAGCATTATAAAGGGTCTCGTGGAATCTCTTCGACGCTAAAATATAATTATGCTATATTTCAATTGGTCAGTTTAAGGCGCCTTGGTCGATTATGGTGGCCAATGGGCCTCTGCTCGGTCATCGTCACGGATCTCGAGGAATCAAGAACTTTTGGAGGGAGAAGTGCAATTGTAGTTTGTGGTAGGGGAAGGGTGGCCTTCCCCCTAATGCTTCAAGAGGAAAAGAGGCCTAGATTTGTTATGTGAGTGTGAAGTGTTTGGGAGAGGATATGAAAGGGTCCCCCTTCATCAAAGGACAAGGGTTTGAATACATGTGATTTATGTCACAAATGGAGTACCATTTGAGTAGGCAAACCAAGATGCCTGCTTGCAAGTGGAAAGATTTGCAAATTCCAAGTGAAACATTGAGTTACCTCTAGGAGAGGGCAACATTTCCTTGTGTGACGTTGAGGACATGGACATTAAGTCACTAAAGCCTATTTGAGGGGTATCTAGTTCGTCAATAGGATTTGCTAGACGTGGGCTATAATAATTTGTGCGCCCACATGAGCTTTTTATTTCCATGCTTTTATGAGGCTAACTGGCCGTAGGAGGATG
Source organism: Asparagus kiusianus (assembly GCA_022839385.1). Classification (NCBI taxonomy): domain Eukaryota; kingdom Viridiplantae; phylum Streptophyta; class Magnoliopsida; order Asparagales; family Asparagaceae; genus Asparagus; species Asparagus kiusianus. The sequence continues at coordinate 121,210 of BQKN01000925.1, read as the reverse complement.
CGAATGACTGTTGAGGGAGTTAGGGAAGAGGCTATAGAAAGGCGGGAAAAAAGAATGAGAAAAAAAAAGGACACTAAAACTAATTGATCTACATATCAAATAAGCACACTAATATTAGATTAGGTGAAGACCAATGATCTTA
>BQKN01000925.1:110289-120668 GCA_022839385.1 Asparagus kiusianus | reverse complement strand
CCCACCTTTTCAACAATATCCCAAGCGATTGTGATGGTGAGCCTAATGATGTAGACTCCAATGTTGGCATATGATTTGTTTAGCAAGATAGAAACAAATACTTCAATTTGGTGTGATGACATGGGCACTAGTTTTGGCATATTGATTTGCTCATCTATATCTATACTACTTATAAAAAAAAGAATACCCATATTAAAACTTTTGATTTTCTTTTTTGCCCTCTCAAATTTTGATAATTTACAATTATACCATTACTTTTAAATAATGTTAACTAATTATCCATAACATCTTATTAATTAAGACCTCCTTGCTTTACCACATATTGAGGTATTCATTAAAATATAATTAATATAAATACCTTTACAATGATAAAAAAATTATAAAATATGTTATAGTTTATTATAGATGATTATTGATTATAATAAAATCGTATAAAATTATTAGTGTAATAAAATATTTTGTAAAATAACTATACATAATTTAATAATTATATATTATTAAGTTTTTAAATGTCCATTTATAAATTATAATAAAATAGTACGTTGTCAAATATTCTTAAAAAGTATGACATTCACTACTTATAAAAATGTTATTAAATTGTTAGATGCCTATTTATAAATTATAATGAAATAATAAAATACTATTATAAATAAATAACACACTATTAAATATTCTTAAAAAATATATCATCATTCAATAAATAATAAAATAAATTTGTATAAATATTTTATAGTAAAATAATATAATTATTTTAATATTATAACTTAACTAAGAATTACACTATTATTTAATAGTTAATACATTATAGTGAATAATAGTGCTATAATTATACTATATATAGACATTAGAAATAAGAATAGTTATAAATAGCATATAATTTATTATACTTATTCTGAGTTACAAATAAAAATACCATATTATATATTATAGTATTAAATAATTATTACTTTTTTATAAGTATTTAACTAAATTATGAATAAACAATACTCCCTTTAAAAGTACGAGTTCGGGAAAAGCTTTTCATGTTTAATATTATCCTTCACTATTTTAAATATTTTATTAAAATATTATTTTATCCTAATTCAAATTATATCTTATACTAATCCCACGTGAACTACGTATAGCTCAACAATTTAAAAAAATAAGATTAATAAAATACATGAAATAATATTTTGAATATTTCATTTAAATCCTAATCTATCAAAACAATATATATATATATATATCAATTTAAAGTTTATTATCCATTTTCAGCATCTAAAAGTAGTTTAAATTGATGCTGGTAAAAAATAGCAATAACAATAGATTAAAAATACCGAGTTAAGGAATAAAAATTTAAATATATATACAATAGATTAAAAATCAACATTACTGTATAAATTAAATGAATTGCATATAATTTTACTAATAACATTAATTCATAGAAGACTATATTATATAAAACTGATAAAAGACTAGTATAATAGCTTAGCATTAATTGATGATAATGTCTAAACATTGATCTCTGATTTTAATAATATTTATAGGGTAAAAAGTACAAGGAGTTATGTATAGAGAAACTATTAGAAAGTTTAGAGATATCATTCAAAAAAATCAAGATGTTTTTATTTCAAATGGAGAAGTGAAGGAAATAAATCCAAAATTCAGAAACGTTTATGAATCACTTCAATTGACATTGACAAAACCCATATATGTCAAAGAAGCATCGATTGAATTCTGCTTGATGAGCATATTGAACAACTTTAACCTAATCAAATAAGCATTCTCCATGAAAGATACAAGAAAAATTACTAAGTTTTTATAAATTTTCATACCTTATTCTTTAAATACTAAAGCAATCATAAAAGTAATATAAAATTACATATATGAAAATCTTACAGTAGAAACTAAACTGGAGCCATTGATCAACTATGTTACGAGATATAACAAGCCAGATAATAGGAGGTAAATCTTTATAATGGACAAAAGGTGTACACATGATACTTATTTACGATAGCATAAGTTAAAAAAATTTAAAATCGACATTTTTATTTTTCCTATATACTGGCATGACTCGGTGTGTAATAATTTCATTTGGGGATATGACTATCAATAAAGAATCAATTCTTGCAGACACGATCAAAGATAAGTATGTAATAGCACCATTAGATTTCTATCCCTTTTTCATAAAATAAACATATCAAAATTAATAGTAATATTATAATCTATGGTAAATCGACAATGAAAAATATAGTTATTTATTTTAGATTCTCTTAGAAAATGACAAGGATAGAGCAAGGGTAATATTATTTAACGCAGCAAAAACTCTCATTGGATGCACAATAGAAGAATTTGTTTTAGAGAAAAAAGAGGTAGCTTTTAACCTTATTTAAGTAATAAATAAAAACAAAAAAAATTCATATACATAAAATTAACATTTATTCTCATTGAACAGAAAAATAATCAAAGTCTGTGGTTCTAGAACTTTGTGTTAAATATCAAAAATATATTCAGCTTCCTTGAGAAGTAAGACAAAACAATAAAAGATAAACGAGCCTAGGAAAAGATAACAACAAAAGAAATCTAGCTCCAGCCTGATGTCACAATCGATGTAAACGATAAACACACAACTCTAGACTTGCCCAAGAAAAAGATAAAGGTGGAGAAGAACTTTTCTCGACTTAATAATAAAATAAAACAGAATCAATAAAAGATCTAATTTTTTAATATTTTATAAAATAGTTTAAGTTTCCTGAGTAAAATTAAGAATCTTTAGAAGAGATTTTCATGAACTCTTTTAGTATTTCTATATGCTTATGTGGATGTTTTATCATATAAAAATATACTAGAGTTAGCATTAATATTTAGTTTATAATTTTTTAAAGTCTATCAATGATTAGTAACAAACTTCATATTCTCTTTAGTTATGTTCTAGCCCGCTTTTAATTAATTATCTTGGCGTATTGGCTTTAATTATTCATTTCCTTTTATAATGTTATTTTTCAAGTGTTTTGAACTTTCGCAACACCATAATCTCAAGTCAAGCTTGGTTTTATGCTAATCTAAATAACATGAAAATTCAAGCTGACTTTGGATTATCTTTGTTTCATGTCAATTCAATTATTAATATGAAATTTTAAATTCAATATAGGCCATTCAAATAAACATAAAAAAATCACAATGTTAAAGTTTAGAAACATAAGCGACCAATAACTATCAAAGCATAACCGAGGAATAAATTTTAGCAAGAAAATAAATTAAATATAATTAATTATGGTATTTGACCACGTGCACTGTACATGCATAAAACCTATTATAATAATTACCCAAGTATATATATGTATTTATGTAGTCTGGCAATGAAGATCAAGTGTATTTATATGTCGGTGATGATACTAAATAGAGCCACATTAGGAAGTTGAACGAAGGAGATTATATGAAATCTTTGGTATGAAAACTATGGATATCCTTGATTTACCCTTGAATAATATGGTTGAGATGTCATGTCTCCAAGAGAGACAACCTATGCTTTTGTCAAGCAAACTATTCGTTACATGTTGGTACAAACAGACCACTTGCCATCAAAACTTTGTTTAAATTGCGTTAAGCAAAATTAAATATTCCTCTATTCAATTAATAACTATAAAATTAGATTTAGTCCTCTAATAAGCTCCCTAAACTTCTTTGCCGTGATTAAATTTAACTTCCTTGATGCATTCAATTGTTTGTTGGATTTTAATAGAAATGATTCAGCTCAAAGTCATTGGGAAATTCGGTAATGAAATTAGTCCATGTCTATCTCATTTTAAACAATTAAATCTATCTGATATACTAAAACAAGGCTCTGAGATACCACATGTCAGAATTTTATAGCATTGACCTTCTACGTTCCATTTATATCTATATATAATTTGTAAAAAAAAACTACAAATACTGAAAACTCATAGAAAAGCAATCGTTAAATCTTACTAAACCTCTCTAATTCCTCCATTTTTGCCTTCAATCAATCAGTCAGTCTCTCTCTCTCTCACACACACACACACACACACTCTCTCTCTCTCTCTCTCTTCATTCGTGAAGAATAAATGGTCTCTCTCTCTCTCCCTCTCCATTCGTGAAGAATAAATGGGCTCTTTCTCTCTTTCTCTGTCTCTCTCTCTCTCTTCATTCGTGAAGAATAAATGGGCTCTCTCTCTCTCAATTAATTGGTGAAGAATAAATGGGCTCCGGTTGAAGTAAATACTAATTCTAAAAGAATTTGAGTTATCTCTAGGAAGTATAGTCATATTAAAATTCTATTATGAAACACTTTGTAAAGTCTTTAAATAGACATTCATGCATCCTTCTACCTAAGAGAAAAAAGAGAAAAAAAAGACAGAGATAAAAAAATTCTAGTACTGCAGCTAAAGTAACAAAGAGTTAAAAAGAACTTTTTTATTTGCTTCTCCCACTAAATCTATCGTCATACATATTATACTTCTATTTGCTTTGCCATTGATTGTTCCAACAGTGGTATCAGAGCCATGAACAATCTAAACGGGTTGCCGCCGCCTTCTATTCCTATATTGGATGGGAAGAATTATCACTGGTGGAGAGTGTAGATGAAGGTGTTTTTTGAATATCAAGATATATTAGGTGTCATAGAGAACGGAGTTGCTGATCTCGCAAATAGCGCAAGTAAAGCTGAAAAAAAAGCTAACTGTGAGATCAATAAGAAGGATCGAAAGGCATTATTCTACACCCATCAAGGAGTGAATGATTCAGTTTTTTGAGAAGATCGATGGAGCAACTACAGCAAAGCAAGCATGAGATATTTTGGAGACATCGTACCATGGAGTTGAGAAGGTGAAAAAAATTAGGTTTCAAACATTGAGGTGTCAATTTGAAATTTTGCAGATAGAACCCACTGAAAGTGTTGTAGATTACATGACTCGAGTACTTACTTTGACAAATCAAATAAAAATAAACGGGGAGAAGGTTGTAGATTTAGCAATTGTAGAGAAGATATTGTGATCTCTTACAGTAAAATTTGATCATATCATAGTGATAATTAAAGAATCGAAGGATTTGTCCAAGATGACAGTTGATGAGTTGATGGAACCTTACAAGTTCTCGAGCAACGCATATGAACGAGAGGTCAACCAAGAAGCCCCTTGAGAAAGCTTTTTAAAGTTAAGCTTTTATAAAAAAAATAACAAAGGAGCGCAGTATGAAAGAGACCAGCGAAGAGGAAATTCCCGTGACAGAGGACGAGGATACGAGAACTACAACAACCGAGGACGCGGATACTACAATAGTCAAGGACGTGGCAGTTATAACAACAATCAAAGAGATAACGACAATCAGAGAAGCAATTATCAATTAAATTTAGATTATCGAGGTTGAGGTCAAGGTCGAGGCTTTGGACGTGGTAGAAAAAAATTAATAAATCAAACAATGAATGTTACATATATCGCAAATATGGCCACTATGCAAAGGAGTGCAAGTACTAGGATAATTCTCAATCCAGAGAAGAAGTTCATTTTGCACAAAAAAGAGGTGATGAAGACAACCACACTTTATTGAAGGTCACGACAGTCGGTGAAGAATCAAACTATAATACATGGTTTCTTGATACTGGGTGTTCTAATCACAAATGTGGAAAGAAGGAGTTGTTCGTAGACCTGGATGAGTCGATGCAGTCCAAAGTCAAGTTTGCCAATAACAACACTATACCAATGATGGGAAAAGGACGAGTTCTAATCATGCTGAAGAACGGAGACCACAAGTTTATTTCCAATGTATTCTATGTGCCGAATATAAAGAACAATTTACTCAGTATGGACCAACTTCTTGAAAAGGGGTATGATTTGTACTTTTCTGGATGATTTGCACTTTTCTGGAAATTAACTCCTAATCTTTGATAAAATAGGTATATTTATCCTTAAAGCCCCTATGACAAATAATTATATGTTTCGAGTTGACATCCAGAACGATGTTTATCATTGCTTCAATACTATTATGAAAGATAAGTTTTGGTTGTGGCATCTTCGGTTTAGACATCTAAACTTTTATAGTTTGAAGTTGCTTGCACAAAAAAAATTGGTGAGAGGCTTGCCCGTTATAGATCATCCTAAACAGTTGCATGAATGTTGTATTCTTAGAAAGCAACATAGATCATCCTTTAGTATTGAAAATACTTGGCGTGCAAAGAAACCTCTTGAGCTCATTCATTTAGATGTGTGCGGTCCTATGAACACTATATCCAATAGTAATAATCCATACTTCATTACTTTTATTGATAATTTCACAATGAAAATATGGGTCTACTTTTTGCAGCAAAAATCTAAAGTCTTTGATTATTTTAAGAGCTTTAAAGCCCTAGTTGAGAAGGAAAGCAGTTACTTTATCAAGGTGCTACGAACAGATGGAGGAGGTGAATATACTTCTAATGAATTCAATAAGTATTATGCAGAAGAAGGAATAAAGCGTGATGTCACTTTTCTCTACACACCTCAACATAATGGCATCACTAAATGGAAAAACCAGACGGTACTTGACATGATGAGAAGCATGCTAAAGGCCAAGGTATGCCAAATTATTTTTGGGTGAAGCTGTCTCATGCACTGTATACTTGTTGAACAAGTCACCAACAAAACACGTTGATAATCTTACTTCTGAAGAGGCATGGACTAGTTATAAGCTAAGTGTATGACATCTCAAAGTGTTTGGCTCTATTGCTTATGCTCATATTCCAGCAGAAAGAAGAAACAAACTTAATGACAGAGGTAAGAAGACAGTTTTTATTGGCTACAAATCCAGGGTCTACAAACTCTACAATCCTACTACAAAGAAGGTGATTGTAAACAGAGATGTTATGTTTGCTAAAGAAGAAGCTTGGAATTAGGATCTAGAAGCACAAAATGATTCACGACGTACTCTCCTTGATATTCTTAAAGACGGTGTCCCTATTAGAACAGAAGAAGCATCACTAGCCAATGCTCCTGAAGCTCCAAGCCCGCAAGTTCCATTAGAAGATAAAAGACCAAGAAAAAATTGCCAACCATCAGTTCTCTTGAGAGATTATGAAGTAACTCTAGATGACGGTGTTGATGCAGATGGAGAAATAGTGCACTTTGTAATGTTTACAGATTGTGAGTCAGTTATGTTTGAAGGGGATATTCAAGATCCTAAGTGGATAAATACAATGAAATAAGAGATAAAGGCAATTGAGAAGAATGATTCATGGGAGATTACTAATATCTTGCAAGGATATAAAGCAATCGATGTGAAGTGTGTTATTTAAATAAAGATTAAAATGAACGGCGAGTTTGAGTGACATAAAGAAAGATTGGTAGCGAAAAGCTACGAGCAAAGGCCTGGTTATAATTACCAAGAGGTATTTTTTCTTGTTGCTATAATTAAAACTGTTAGACTAATAATTACCCTGGCTACACAAAAGTATTGGAATATTCATCAGATGGACGTGAAGTCGCCTTTTCTTAATGGGCCACTTGAAGAAGAAGTTTTCGTGAAGCAGCCACCTAGATTTGTGAAGAAAGGATGGGAGCATAAAATATACAAGTTGAAAAAAGCCTTGTATGGGCTGCAACAGGCGCCACGAGCATGGAACAAATGAATTAATTCTTTCTTTTAAGAAAGTGGATTTCAGAAGTGCCCCTTCAAGCATATCTTATATGTGAAAATAAACAACTCTGTTGATATATTACTATTATGCATTTATGTTGATGACTTGATTTTTACGGGCAATAATGTTAGTATGATTGAAGATTTTAAAAAGTCGATGATGCATGAATTTGAGATGACAGATCTTGGCTTGATGTCTTATTTTCCAGGCATTAAAGCAGTTCAAGAAGATGATGTGATTTTCATATATCAAAGGAGGTATTGTGCAGAGTTGTTGAAGAGGTTTCAGATGTTTGATTGCAATCCTGTTAGAATTCATGTGGAGGTTGGTACTAAATTATCTCGAGAAGGTGATGGTGCAGAGGTTGATCCTACCTATTTCAAGCAAATTGTTAAGAGTTTGAGATATCTCACGTGCACAAGACCAAATATAGCCTATGGAGTGAGTTTAATCAACAGATATTTGGAGGCCCCTTACCAATCTCATTTATAAGTTTTAAAGAGAATTATGCAGTATCTAAAGAGGACTTATGATCATGATTTGTTTTATTCTTCATCTAACAATTGTGATGTTGTAGGGTATTCTGATAGTGATTAGAGTGGAGATCATGATGATCGTAAAAAAACTTCTGGCTATGTCTTTAATTTTGGCACCACCGTATTTTCATGGTCGTCGAAGAAGCAGTCTATTGTTGCACTCTCAAGTTGTGAAGCAGAGCATATAACAGCTATGTCGAGTGCTTGTCAAGCAATTTGGTTGTGTAATGTACTGTTTGTGGAAAAATTTGCAGTAAAAGAAATGAAGGAAAATTGATTTGTATTCCTTTAATCTCAGTTACAATCGGATTTCCTGATTACAAAAGAGAGGAGAATTGATCTGAATTTTCTCATTTGTTTAGGTCTGGGTTCTTCACGGTGACGATGGAGTGCCTCTCTCGAATGCTCGCGTCGAGTTTGCTCTCCGTTGACGATCCGAACGTCTTGTTTCACTGGAACGGGGTCTTTTCCTCACGGTTTGACGCTGTGGAGAACTTGCGTGGCAAGTTTGAAAATGTGACACCCCAGGGTTCACACAAGGCTGCAGTCCCAGGTGAAACCCGGATTATCAAACCTGCCAAGCACCAACCACCATACTATGACAAGTTTCACCATCACAATCACTATCTCTCTAGTGGAAACAATAAATAGGTGAAGGTACAGACGTGTAAAAATAGAAATAGGACAACACTGGATATACACAGAAGAAGCATAAGAAAATTCAATAATGAGCCCAACTGGAATAAAATAGACATATCTCTGAGTCTGAACTGAATCTCAAATACAATGAGTCATATAAACAAAGTTTCACAATAGCTCTCAACTCTATGAGACAAAATACCAATCTAGATTCTGAAACTTATCATTCCAGTTGGGCTCATTATTGATTTTTCTTATGCTTCTTCTGTGTATATCCAGTGTTGTCCTATTTTTATTTTTACCTGTCTGTACCTTTACCTATTTATTGTTTCCACTAGAGAGATAGTTGTTTTCAGCAAAAGTTGTTTTTATCGTAGATTCTATTAATCTTCGGTCGATTACAGAAAGTTACAATGAAAAATAAATAAAATTACAACTCTTGAGAAAATAACACAGAAGTTGTCTATCAACTGCTGCTTTTGTGGGACTTTGCCTGTGCCGGAAGCGCGTTAGCTCGTGGACCGCCGAATCACAGATCGTGAAGAGGGGGTTTAATGATTCTGACTTCGTTTATCGAAGTGAGAAATTGAAACGATATCTTATCAAAGTAAGATAGTCGTTCTTCTTGAAATCAAGTCAAAGCTCGAATGTCAAGGAATCACACTAAGATCAAGTCTGCTCTCTCTCTGCTCTGAACTGCTCGAAAATGTGCTCTATCCTCGTCAGAAGTGACCCTAGGGGGGTATTTATAGCCTCAAGGGTCTGTAACTGCAAAAACTCAACGTAACACAGAATTAGTACGGCGAGACAGTGTTTACTGTCTCGCTGGGCGAGACAGTGTTTGCTGTCTCGGCCCGCGAGACAGTAAATTTGCTATCTCGCCCAGCGAGACAGTAAATACTGTCTCAGAAAACGACAGTTTCTCCCTGTAACTGCTTTCCCACGTTTTAAACTCTGTTATTTTGGCAGTTATTCACGTAATTTTCGCCCACGATGTTTTCCACGTTCCTCGGCAGTTAATGGACACGTGTGGGGCAGTTATCGAGGTGGTTTTTGACCATTTCAACACTGTCTCGCTGGCGAGACAGCAAACATTGTCTCGCTGGCGAGACAACAAAGTCTGTCTCACTGAAGAGACAGTAAACACTGTCTCGCTGGTGAGACAGTTCATATCTGTCTTGATTTTTTTCTAAGACAGTATGATGTGATTTTTTGATGATCTTCTCTATGTTTGGATATCTATTAGCATTTTTTGACGCCTACAGATACCCCCTTCAAAGTATTCCAGACGTATTCTTTTATAGAAGAGTCTGGGATACTTTGGATAAGATAGATTTTATTTACGATCCCTTTAATGCTTGGTTGAGTAGATCGTGTAGAAAGACTTGCAAATGGCTTCAACCTTTGATCTCTTCTGCTTTTAGTCTATTCAGTTCTTTGTAGAATAGCTAATGTTCTCCCGGCGTCGCGTTTATCGCTTGACCGTTGTCGAGATCTTGAATCAAAGTTGGTATTTGTTCTTGTGGCTTCAGCTTTTGTCACTGGATTGATACATCCATTGGGAGCTCAACATGTTATCCTTAAGAATATTCGGATTA
>BQKN01000925.1:85825-105289 GCA_022839385.1 Asparagus kiusianus | reverse complement strand
TACCTGATTAATCGTGTAAGTGTTCGAACTATAGGACCAGTTGCCAGAACTGATACAGCTATAAGCGCTGAGACTTACGATCAACCTGAGGGTCATGATCACTCATCATGGGCAGGAACTGAAGTTGACCTTCAATCATCTATTCTTGAATCTCAACCTGCTACTCCTGTAGATCCTATGATGATAGAGATCACTGTCACCCCTCAGATCAGTCCAGTCGCCACAAAAACGAGACCAACTGAAGAAGTTGGTACGTCAGCTGATGTTGTGCTTGGAATTGGTGAGTTTTACCCATCATTCGTCTCAAGTTTTTTGATCGATATTCCATTATATTTATTGTGATTCTTCTGTCTGCAGAACCTTCTCCCGAGAAATCTCTCGACTTAGACCTAAAGTCTTCTGAGGTTGAAATTAAAGAATCTTCTGACATAGCTGGTGCATCAAAAGCTGCTATCCCTGAACCAGCTTCAACTGTTGAGGAAACCAGACTACCCTCAGTGGACAGGCCGGGTCTTGCTGAAGGTTCATCTATTAAATTTAGCATGCTTCAACTCGTTGTTGTGTATACATATATATGTTCTGTGCTGACTTATTGGCTCTCATCATAGCTCATTTATCATTATCAAGTCGTATCCAAGCTTTGTTAGCAGACGAGGATCCGGATAAGGCTGGCGTTTGCTCTGATCTCCAGGGCTTTCTCTCCTTTTTGAATTCTATGGTTGATCGTATTCTCTCCAAGGGATCGCACTTTGAGAACTTTAAAAGACCTCTTGAGCGTTATATATCAGGGATCCGAGAGGAAGGATATAATGAATTAGCCGATTCGATCAACGCTTATTCTGTTGATTTGAAATAACATGTTGAACTTCTGAAGGATTTCCGCACCAAAGGTGTACCCTCCTATATCGCCTCTCACATGGATTCCAGGGTGCAGGTGTGGCGCAACTCCCAAAAATCTGCAAACTCCAAGCTCCAAAAGCTAAGAGCCCACAGTCATCGGCTTAGGGTGCATGTCGCCAAGAGAATACAGGCTAAGGTCGATCTACAACGGGATTTAGAGTCGAACCAAGCTGAGATAGATCGCCTAGAAGAACAACTTATAAAAGCCAAGGATACTCATGAAATTTTGGAGTCTGAGTTGACGAAGACAACTCGAATTGAAGAAAACCTGTACCAACAATTGGATATTCAGGATAAGAGGCTTGCTGAGAAAGAACAAGAGATCGCCGAACTTCAAGGTGTTGATGAAGAAGCCTTCAAAGTTAAATTGACCGCTGAACTTGAACAAGCTTATGCGATAGAACTTTCGAAACTTGAAGATCAGATTCGTCAATATAAACTTTTGTAATTGAAGAACATGTATTTTTTATCTTTGTTTGAACATTTTCAGTCAATATAGTGAACTTTTTTGCTCATTGAGATTTTATTATGATTACTCATTCTTGTTTAGAATAAATAACCATAATACTTATAGGATTTTTGGCAAATCCTCAGCCATCAACGGATTTGATATGCCTTTACCGACTACCGTTTGAATCGGGCTAGTATGTGAATTATCTGAGTCCGTTTCACATATAACGTTGGGCTAAAAGAGTTAAATTCTTTTAGACTTTAAACTACAATATTGAATATGTAGGCTACATGTGTTAGATGTAGACTTATCTCTAATAAGGGATAGAGATAACATCCCCCATGTGTGAATGACATGGATCTTAAAGTGTAGATAGGTCACGTTCTCTATGTATGAAAAAGAACCTAAGTTTATGAAGAAAGAACTTGGATATTCCAGTTCAGAGCCTCTTGTTTGTTGGTAGAGAAAAACCCAGAATTGGAGAGGAATAATTTCATATTCCGACTCCTAGTCTCTTGTTTGTTGGTAGAGATAAACCCAGAATTGGAGAGGAATAATTTCATATTCCGACTCCTGGTCTCTTGTTTGTTGGTAGAGATAAACCCAGAATTGGAGAGGAATAATTTTATATTCCGACTCCTGGTCTCTTGTTTGTTGGTAGAGATAAACCCAGAAATGGAGGGGAATAATTTCATATTCCGACTCCTGGTCTCTTGTTTGTTGATAGAGATAAACCCAAAATCGGAGAGGAAGAAATTTATATTCTGTCTCCTGATGCAAAGGAAACTCAAAGTGGGATCTCCACTTAGGGAATCCGGATTGGTTTGAATAATCCTAACTGTCATAAGGTTTGATTATTCAGTTTGTGGACCTCTCGTTCATTGAACGAATCGAGAGGGGATTTTGGTTGTGGTCCTAACTGTAGGAAGGTTTGACCAAGTGAGGGTTTTGAGATGATCCTAACTGTTTAAAGATTTGATCACTCAATTTGTGGACCTCTCATTCATGGAACGAATCGAGAGGGGATTTTGGCTTTGGTCCTAACTGTAGTAAGGTTTGACCAAAAGAGGAATAGGAGTAGGGTACAAATAACAATGAGTTTGTTGATTTGCACGAACTACTCGGTGGGAAATTTTGGTTTCAAACATAAGAATTTGACATGAAATAACTTGTCGACTGGTATAGACCGATGACCATTAGTTGATCTGATTGGTGCGGGGTTACGAATCATCGAGTTTTCCCTTCCATGATCGCATTACAAGGTTTTGTGAGGAAAGATTAACTGTCATTAAATCTCATCTCAACAAAAGTAATAAGAGGGTCTTAATCATTTTCATCATAATTAAGAATGGATTATTCACATGATCATTTTCCATTGAGAATAATCAACTGATAACAGGTTATCCTGGAATATCCTGTATAGGACTCTCTAGGAACTTCCCGTTTTACATAGGTTATCCTGAACGTATTACGGGTAATACTTTTTCAGAAACTTCCCATTTATTAGCATCATTAATTTATTGCCATCCTGGGTAACCAGGCGATATGCACCGTTCGAATAGATTGTTTCTATGACGAACGGCCCTTCCCATTTAGGTTCAAACTTTCCTTTCTTCTTAGAAGTAAGAATCATGGGTCTTCGGACGGCAAGAACTAGATCTCCTTCTTTAAAACTTCATCGTCGGACCCTTTTATCAAAAGTCCGAGAAATTCTAGCTTGATAAAACTCAATTTGTTGCTGAGCTTCCAAGCGCTTCTCATCTAACGTCTCTAACTCCTCGAGACGTTTCTGATGATGTTCTTCCGTCGTCATTCCCGTTGCGAGAGCGATACGGAGGGAAGGAATCTATATTTCCAATGGGAGGACAGCTTCACATCCATATGTTAAGGCATATGGGGTTGTTCCGGTTGGCGTGCGGACAGTTGTGCGATAAGCCCATAGGGCTTCGCCAGGTTTATTGTCCCAATCTCGTTTGTTGGTTTTCACTAATTTTGCCAGAATTTTAATGATGGTCTTGTTAAAAGCTTCGGCCAATCCGTTAGCTGTGGGATTATAAGCTGTCGATGAAACGTCCTTAATCCCGAATTTACCGCAAAATTTGATGAATGCGTTGCCGATGAATTGAGGACTATTATCGTGTACTATTCGTCTGGGAACACCATACCGATATATGACATGGTGTTTGATAAACTTGATGACATCACTTGTCTTTACTTCTCTAAGTGAAACTGCTTCTGCCCATTTCGAGAAGTAATCGGTGATTGCCAGAATAAAACGGTCCCCTTTAACCGAAGGCAGAAAAATAGGACCTACTATATCCATTCCCCAAGTTTCGAATGGCCATGATGTTGCCGATGGGTGTAAATACTCCGGCGGCTGGTGCATATAATTTGCATGTAACTGGTACACTTCACATATCCGTGCGTAGTCGACTGCGTCTTTTACCATAGTTGGCCAGTAATACCCGATTCTTCTAAGTCGGTCACAGAGTTTGGGACCGGGTTGATGTGCCCCGCATATCCCGTCATGCGCCTCTTTGAGTGCTTGTTCCGCTTCTTTGCCGGAGAGACAACGGAGTAGAAGACCATCGTACGATCGTCGATACAACATTTGTGCCGTGGCGTTGTAATAAAATCTCGGTGCTCTTCGCCAAATCGATTCCCTTTCTCTTACATCTTTAGGCAATATACCATGTAGGACGTAGTCGATAATGGGAAAGCGCCAATCTCGAACTTCGGGCTCAATTGCTGTTGAGTATGCTTCTTTAACATCCGAGTCATAGATTGGAACGATAAGCTGGTGGGTCCTCACTGTAATCAATTGCTCTGTTTCGGGAGGTTGATCCAAGGATACCGACAATGCCGCCAATGCGTCCGTATACGTGTTTTGGAGACGTGGAACGTACTCGATGAAAAATCCTTCAAACGAGTTCGCCATTTCGATGGCCACCTGGTGGTATGGAATCAGGTCTCGATTTCTGACTTCATACTCTCCTCGTATTTGATTAATTACCAGTTGAGAATCCCCAAAAGCTTCAAGGTATTCGACCCCCAGCTCTTTGGCAAAATTGAGTCCGATTATCAATGCATTGTACTCGGCCACATTATTAGAACACGGTTCGGTCAGTGAATATGCTCTAGGTAAGACATGCCTTTCCGAGGAAACTAGAAAAACCCCCACTCCTGAGGATATTCTAGAACATCCGGGTGCACTCGCCACGTTGGTTGCGCGGGAAGCCCCATCAAAGTATAATTGCCACAATTGTTGATGCGAGGTGGTATTAACTTCGTGAGTTCATCTGGCAGGTCGTCGTATAACTCAACCACGTCCTTCGTAGGATTTTTCGCCAGAAAATCACAAATAGCTCGTCCTTTAACTAATTTTTGTTGTTTAAAGTACAAGTCGTATTGTGATAAGAGTAAAGCCCATCTGGCTAAACGCCAATTCATGGATGCCGGCTGGGTCATGAATACGCGTATTGGGTTTATGTTGGAAATGACATAAATGGTCTGTCCGACTAAGTAATGTCGCATTTTCTGGATTGCAAATACCAAGGCAAGGCATTCCTTCTCGATCATTGGATAACGAGATTCGGCTCCTACTAGTGTGCGACTCAGATAATATACCGCTTGTTCGTGACCGTTATCGTCGTCTTGTGCAAGTAATGCACTTAACGAATGGCTCGTCGCTTTGACGTAAATCAAAAACGGTCTGCCTGATTTCGGTGCAACGAGAATAGGTGGGTTCACCAGATATGTTTTAATATCTTCGAACGCCTTTTGGCATGCTTCATCCTAAATGAACGGCATGCCTTTCTTTGTGAGTTTGGAGAATGGCTGACATTTTCCGGACAGATTTGATATAAACCAACGGATATAAGCCAATCGACCTTGCAATCCTCTGAGTTCTTTAAGATTTCTCGGAGGTTGTAGCTCATGTATTGCCTTCACTTTGTCAGGATCGATATGAATACCTTTCGTAGTGACGACAAATCCAAGAAATTTACCGCTCGACATTCCGAGGAAAGATTTAGTCGGGTTCATTTTTAGCTGATGACTTCTCATAAGATCGAACATCGTCTTCAAATCTTTAATGTGATCGTTCTTATCACGGCTCTTAACGACCAGATCATCAACGTAGCATTCGACAGTCTTCCGAAGGTGTTCCTGGAAGATCTTCGTCATTGCTCGTTGGTACGTAGCACTAGCGTTCTTCAACCCGAACGGCATAACAGTATAACAGAATACACCAAGGGGTGTTCTGAAAGCTGTATGCTTTTCATCATCCAGATGCATCTTAATCTGATTATATCCCGAGAATCCATCCATAAATAACATTCTCTCAAACCTGCATGTATTGTCAATGATGACGTCCGTAATTGGTAAAGGGAAGTCGTCTTTAGGACATGCGGTATTCAAATCTCTGAAGTCAATGCAAATTCTGATTTTCCCATTCTTTTTAAGAACTGGCACGATGTTGGCTAGCCAATCAGGGTGTTGTTCTTCTTTGACAAAACCTGAATCGATTAATTTTTTAACTTTAGCTTCTATCGCCTCCATAATTTGAGGACGAAACCATCTTTGTTGTTGCTTGACAGGTTTGGCATCCGATTTTATGTTGAGGCTGTGTATCGCTACGTTTGGGTCGAGTCCCGGCATATCTTCGTAATTCCAAGCGAAAACGTCGATATACTCTCTAATGAGGGCGATTAGTTCCTCTTTCTCGTCCGGTGGAAGATCACCGCTGATAAATATAGGTTTCAGATTAGCTTCGTCACCCATATTAACTTGGACCACTTTATCCTCAGTAGGAGGTTCTCTCTGTTCAAATCGATCGCCATATTGGATGTTCATGTAATGCATCCATGGGTCTTCCCAAATAGGCAACTGATCGTCTTCTTTAGTTGTGGAAGGATCAACTATCACCATATTCGTCATTAGGGCTTTGAATTTCTCTCCGATGCTCGTGTCAGAATCCCACATTGAAGTATCGGATGAATGCCCGCTTTTATTTCTCAGTCGGCTAATGATCTGCTGGCAATACTCGTCGTCAGATGACGAAGCGTAACCTAGACCTCTATTATGACTATAATAATTATCCGATTTTCCTTTTGGTACATAAGTAGAACGGGGTGGAACCCTGACTCCTTGACCAAAATAAAGACCTTCACCTAGCGAGAGGTCATAGCCTTGCCTCGTCATGTAATCATTTGCTTGTGAACTATACCGAGAAAAATGCCACCCAGGCTTTTCATCATCTGAGTTGCTGTCCAAGAAAAGATCAGGAGTTGGGGACGGATCCCCTTTTCCAAAGATTATTTCTTTCTCACCCCCTGTCTTTGCGGGTAGGATCACTGTTGTCCCGACTGAATTTGGAAGATACTTTGTCGCCGTGCAAGATGAGCGAAGTGGCATGTGCAGACTGGGATCATCATACAATTCCTGCATAACATTATCGAGACAAGGCGAGTACTCTAAATCATCCTTTATTATTTCATCGGCAAGTTTCCAATTACAACTTTCGTCCGACGATTCATCACCGTTAAGATTGATTACAAGAGGTTCAATGTCATTTAGTACAAGACCTTCACTATAATCGAGCCCGGCTTCGGTATCAGCTTCTTCTCCGCTGTCCGTGCCATGGGCCGATGGTTTAGTATCGGACTCAGCACCATACAAAAGGGAGTCAATAAAATAATTTTCTAACCCCTTGAATGGTTGCTTATCCGCGACCACCGTCTTGACCTCCTCATTAGTGTCGACATACTTCAAACACTGATGGAGGGTGGAGGGAACTATAAGATTACCGTGGATCCATGGGCGACCCAACAGTAAGTTATAAGAAGTCTCTGCATCTATCACATAGCAGATGACTTCAGACTTCAAATCTTCGAGTTGATACTTCACCCGGATTTTTCCCAATGGTCTTGATCCACTAGTATTGAACCCGTAGATGACCGTTCCTGTGGAGGCTAACTTGCTGGCGGGAATTCCGAGGTGGTACATCAACCGGAGTGGCATGATGCTAACAGCGGAACCCGGATCGACTTGAATCCGGTTGACCATGCTCGAACCGATGTATCCTGTAAAATATAACGGTCTATCATACTTTGAATTCCTGACTTGCATATCTTCTTTTGTGAAAGCTATGCAAGGAAATCTGGTGGCTGCTAGATTGCAGTGCTGCACTGATGAATTTGGCTCTTCAGGAATTGGCTTGATCTGAGTAAGGAACACCTCAGAATCAGCCAAGGCTTCTTGTAAAGCTTCCCTGGTTTCTTTCGAAAGGCGAATCAACTCGTATAGCGTGATCCTTGCTAGGATATTAGCTAATTGAGTCATGACGTCGAAGCGGAACAGAGTATTTGAACTTTCCGGTTTGTCTCATCCAATAGGTCGATTGAAACGAGGCTACTTCGAAAGTTGAACCTCTTTGGGTTGAGGTTCTTTCTCTTTCTGCTTAACTACTTTCTGAGGTTTCTCAACAGCCGCAGGAGGAGTTGCAACTACCCCCAGTTCTGAAAGAGTTTTAGCATTTGGATTAGAAGTTTCCGGATATTGGTAATGGTATTCATTTCCACCCCTTGTAGCGAAAACTTCTTGTTCTTCATCAGAAAGTGGCAGAGCTGCTATCTCCTCGTCGTCTTTCTCCGGAATTGCCGAGGCTCCATAACAGGATTTCTCCTTTCCCTTGCCTTTTGATTTCTTCTTTGACGTGGATGTCGTCCACTGTTCATCTTCAAGCAAATCCGGATGAACCCAAAGGATTTCGCCGTTAGGGGTCGTGTGTGACACTAGCCCTTTTTGGCGCTGTCCATGAGGGTCATCGTTGATGGTTTGCATCTTTACTTCTGATACTGACTCGGCTTGAAACCAAGACAGAGGAACTGATCCGAAGCTAATGGAGACCGCGTTTGCACCCACCTTCTTCTCCTTTGGCTTCGGGGTCACAATACCAACATCGATTAAGGTTTGTATTTTTTCTTTCAAGACATAACACGCCTTAGTGGGATGGTGGACCCTCCTGTGATACGCACAGTATTTTGGGTCATTGGTCTTCTTCGCTTCTTCTTGGTTTGTGACCGGCGGAAGCTTGATCTTATTATTATCCAGCAGGTATTTGAAGATGACCGGCACTTCATCATCTTTGAATGAATACTCCTTTGGGAATCTGGGCTCAGAGGGCTTAAACTGCTTCTGAGGCTGTTGATTCTGATTCGGCGCCAACTGGAATGACGACTGCTGCGGTTGTTGTTGCGGCGGCTGTTGTGACGTTTGATGCGCGTCGACAGCGGCTCCCGACCCTCTTCCTCTGCCTCGAGGATTGAAGTTCTGTTTCTGATTTTGATTGTTAGCTGGTGGTTGACCCCTCTCTAAGTTCCTTCTCTTGAGAAATCGTTCAGCTTGCTCACATCTAACTTTCAATTCTTTCCAGGTTTTAGAGGGTACAACTCCCATAACCTCTAATACATCCAATGACAGGTTGTTATGACATGTCTATAGGATGAATTCTTCGGTGAGTGGATCTCTGCAGTTCACCGCTTTGTTTCGGAATCGTTTGACAAACACATCAACCGACTTCCCATTCTTCTGTTTCTCATCCAATAACGTGCCAATGGAGACCTCCGTGTCGTCGTCAAAGAAATTGGTGAGGAACAGTTCTTCTATATCTCCCCAGCTAGTGATGCTTCCGGGTTTCAGGCGTCGGTACCAATCGAAGGCAGGCCCACGGAGGGTTCCTACGAATGACCGTACCATCAGGGCTTCATTTCCTGATATTGCGCCGAGATGTGACTTAAAATAAATCAAGTGTTGAGTTGGTGAACCCCTGCCATCAAAAGGAGTAAAGTTGATCAAATTAAATTATAGGGGATAAGGAATCAGATCCCACTCCCTCGGGTACGGGTATGGAATGCCCGTTTTCTTCACTTCTTGAGCCGTCATCAGTGCATTGACTTTGCTCTCAAGATCCTGCATCTTCTTATCTTCTTCCTCAGTCTTCTTCAGATGAGTTTGAAGAGGCTGAGTAGCTGATTTGACCGGACCGCTTCCAGAATTGTCTTTATCAGGAGGAGGATCGGCGAAGATATTCTCGTCTTCTTTGTCATCGTCCTCAGTTGTATGTACAGGTCTGGCATTGTGTTTGCTAGATTCTGCCTTTTGGCTTGATTCCGGTTGACTTTGTTGAGCTTACAAATCTCGTACCTGCTGCATTGTCAACTCCATCTCCGTTTTGATTTCAGCTCTGATCTCCTCGCGTTGTTTGGCCAACGCTTCTTGCAGTATCTGAGCTAACTGGTCTGGCGTGATGGCGAATGATTCTCTCGCTCGCCCCACACTAGACGCGGTATCGTCTGAAGCGATAGCGGAACAAGTATCTGACAGCTCATCTTCCGACGATAAACCTTCGTGCATCCTTTTATAGTCTCGACGTCGGTTGGCCCTCTGTCGTAACCGCTCCATTCTTTGAGAAAGACCCCGTTCAACTCTCCCTTCTGAAGAGAAATCAGGGTCAAGATTGACTAGATGTTGTTTTCCTCTGCCGGTCATATTAATAGTGACCTCAGAGAATTCATCTTGCCGCCTTGCAGGCTTCCTCTGGTTGAAACGCCTCACTTTAGATCTTGACGCTTCGGTCGAAAGTCTTTGAAATACAAAAACTCGTTTTGCTTTAGTTTGCGAGCAACTGCATTCCGTTAACACTGCCTTGATTAGTCTCTCGCATGCGCAGTGCGATTCATCTTCTCGGACAGTCCTTTTTCTCGAGTTATTGTTTTGATAGTACAGCTCCTCACTACCGTGATTTGAGCAACCTATCTTTGGTTTATGAACCTTGTTAACATGCACAGGACGACTAGTCGTCGCTTCTGGATGATCCAAGGCTAAAATTTTAAACACACTCCCTTGCGGGTGTGGAGTCTTCATGGGTCCTAAGCGAGAATGAACCGGTATTCTCTCGTCTTGGACCTGAGCAATTCTGACAGGAGGGTGTTTACGACCCCCTGCATAAGAAACCACCAAGGGTTTGTTTGCCGAACTTGGGTTTTCTCTGACTGGTTTTTTACCTCGATCGTCGACCGAGGGACCAAGGCGATCTGCCATGGCGATCTTGAATTTAGATAAATCTGGGCTAACCCAGGGCTTCACTGGTGATGCAGTAGACGGGCCTGGAACAGATGCTTGCGGCGCTTTCGGCATCCAAACTCTACGGTTCTTTGGTGGCTTTTCAGACACCAACTCCTCTTTGCTTACTTGTTTTTGTTGGCGAAGAGCGCGGGCACGAGCGGCCTTCACCTTTCTCTTCTGTATCCGTTCCTTCAGGGTTAAACGAGCCCTTTTGACGAGGGTCCATTCCTCTGTCGTAAGTTTTGTAGAAATACGATCATTCTGCCTTTGAGGCAACTGAACCGTCTTCTGGTTCCTCGACTTTAAGTCCGCATAGTAGTGGACTCCATCGGTTTGTTGCATGGCCTTAGCCAACTATCGAGCACGGCGCTGGCGCTGTCTCTGACGAGCTCTCTTCGTCAGCACCGATGAGCAATTCATCAGCGACTCCTGAATGAGTACGGAGTCCTTTTGGACAGGGATGTTGCAGGCAGAGTCCTTAGCAGCAGTAGGGTAAGAACTTTCACCCGCAGCCTTCATAGGCATTGCAGACTTGAAACTTTTCTTTGGAGATGAAAACTTTCTACCCTTACGAGGTGAGGAAAGTTTTGATGGTGAGGATGACAAGTACTCCTCGAATTTCGCCTGATCGAACTCGTATTTGATCTCTTCATTAACAATGATCTTGATCGGTTGCGACACCGCGACCTCGGCAGTGAGGCCGCTGGCTCCCACTGTGGTTGCCAGTTTGTTTTCAGCAAAAGTTATTTTCATCGTAGATTCCATTAATCTTCGATCGATTACAGAAAGTTACAATGAAAAATAAATAAAATTACAACTCTTGAGAAAATAACACAGAAGTTGTCTATCAACTGCTGCTTTTGTGGGACTTTGCTTGTGCCGGGAGCGCGTTAGCTCGTGGACGCCGAATCACAGATCGTGAAGAGGGGGTTTAATGATTCTGACTTCGTTTATCGAAGTGAGAAATTGAAATGATATCTTATCAAAATAAGATAGTCGTTCTTCTTGAAATCAAGTCAAAGCTCGAATGTCAAGGAATCACACTAAGATCAAGTCTGCTCTCTCTCTGCTCTAAACTGCTCGAAAATGTGCTCTATCCTCGTCAGAAGTGACCCTAGGGGGGGTATTTATAGCCTCAGGGGTCTGTAACTGCAAAAACTCAACGTAACACAGAATTAGTACAGCGAGACAGTGTTTACTGTCTCGCTGGGCGAGACAGTGTTTGCTGTCTCGGCCCGCGAGACAGTAAATTTGCTGTCTCGCCCAGCGAGACAGTAAATACTGTCTCGAAAAACGATAGTTTCTTCCTGTAACTGCTTTCCCACGTGTCAAACTCCGTTATTTTGGTAGTTATTCACGTGATTTTCACCCACGATGTTTTCCACATTCCTCGGCAGTTAATGGACACATGTGGGGCAGTTATCGAGGTGGTTTTTGACCATTTCAACACTGTCTCGCTGGCGAGATAGCAAACACTGTCTCGCTGGTGAGACAGCAAAGTCTGTCTCGCTGGCGAGACAGTAAACACTGTCTCGCTGGTGAGACAGTTCAT
Organism: Asparagus kiusianus; assembly: GCA_022839385.1. Taxonomy (NCBI): domain Eukaryota; kingdom Viridiplantae; phylum Streptophyta; class Magnoliopsida; order Asparagales; family Asparagaceae; genus Asparagus; species Asparagus kiusianus. The sequence continues at coordinate 93,260 of BQKN01000925.1, read as the reverse complement.
ATCTGTCTTGATTTTTTTCTAAGACAGTATGATGTGATTTTTTGATGATCTTCTCTATGTTTGGATATCTATTAGTATTTTTTGACGCCTACAATAGTGATTGTGATGGTGAAACTTGTCATAGCATGGTGGTTGGTTCTTGGCAGGTTTGACAATCCATGTTTCACCTGGGACTGCAGCCTTGTTTGAACCCTGGGGCGTCACAGAAAATAACTCTTAATGAGTTAATAACTCAGAGCGAGTTTTAGGAGAACTTGCAGAGCAAGTTTTAAACTCTGATCGAGTTGAGAAGAACTCTTAGAAAGAGTTCACAAGCCAAGCCGAGTAATCTCAAAGGCTTCAATAAAAGCCTTCCAAGATGATTCAAGAGTTTCTTCAAGTCGCTGATCTCCAAATCTCCTTGTTGCTGAAGTTGAAGATGGATGAAGACTGATCTCCTTTTTATAACTTTCTCATGAAAAAGTCCAGCCCCTAACTCGATGAGTTTAAACCTATTTATAGGGGATTAAGGGGTGTAACCGCCCCCTTAATTCGCTCCTAAGTGGGGCTGAATGGGGTGTAACCACCCCCTTAAGCTGCTCCCCAAATCATGAGGAAACTGTTTTGAAACCGTTCAGTTCGTGCTTTGAACGAGTAAAATGCTAAAAAAAATAACGTTCTGGGCCCGAACTCTGCGTTTTATACCTGAAACGCAGAGTTGGGCCTGTTTTAGGCTGAAAACGCACAGGTCGCGCTGTGTAGAGATGAACTCTACGTTTTTGGACCTAAGACGCAGAGTTGGGTTCTGCATGAACTCTGCGTTTTTGGACCTGAGACGCAGAGTTGGGCTCTGTATGAACTCTATGTTTTTAGACCTGGGACGCAGAGTTAGACTCTGCATGAACTCTGTGTTTTTTATCATTGGACGTAGAGCTAGGCTCTGCATGAACTCTGCGTTTTTGGACCTGAGACGCAGAGTTAGACTCTGCATGAACTCTGTGTTTTTTGTCGTTAGACCCAGAGCTAGGCTCTGCATGAACTCTGCGTTTTTGGACCTGGGACACAGAGTTGGGCTCTGCATGAACTCTGCGTTTTTGGACCTGGAACGCAGAGTTGGGCTCTACATGAACTCTGTGTTTTTGGACCTGGGACGCAGAGTTAGGCTCTGCATGAACTCTGCGTTTTTGGACCTGGGATGCAGAGTTGAACTCTGTGTTTTAAGTCCACAAACTCTACGTTTTGACTCAGTAATGCAGAGGCGAGCCTTAGGCGGGCTTGGCGAGCTTCAGGCTAAGTCCAATGTTCAGACGAAGTCCAGTCTTGCAGACAGACTTCAGAAACTACGAAGAACAGGTCATAACTTTCAAACCGTAAGTCGGAATTGAATGAATTATATATGAAAATCGGCTATGTCGACGAGACGGAGCCGACCAAACCGACCTTATGGGGTTTGGTTTGCTCCGTTAGTTTTGCTAAATTCCTTACGGTTTGAGAGATATCTGCGTTTTGGTTTGAAGAGACCGTCGATTTGTAGTCTCTTTTGCTAGAGCGTTGCAAAGATCGTCATCTTGTAATCTTCATCTTGGCTCCTTGAAAATATGAGAGTCATCAGATTGTAACTCCCGATATTGATTGTGAAGGCTATTGATTAGAGCTTTTATCAGTTGTTGCGAAGGTCGTCAGATTATAACCTTTATCGATCCACGTGAAAGTCTTCAAATTATAGTCTTCTGGAAGCCATCAAATTATAACTTTCATGATCAGTGTTTGATGAAAATCAGCTATCTGCAGTGATTTTTAGACAGCCTACAGATCCCCCTCCAAAGTTTTCGAAAGTTCGCGGTTGACTGGGACGAATTTTTAAAATACTTTGGATCTTAACTCTGATCTGATCTTGGAGCTGTTGATTCCTTGTCACAAAGGATTTGTTCTCTGCATCCGCTTCAAAGGTATCTTGGTTGAAGAGATTTGACACGCAGGACCTGTGTGAGGATGAGCTTCGAAGAGAAACCTTAGCGACGGTACAAGCCACTCATGAGCAGAAGCTCTCAAACGTCATGTCACGGCTCACATCCATTCAGCTAATGGGCCCGAAAATAGTCATAGGATTTTTGGTAAATCCTCAGCCATCAACGGATTTGATGAGCCTTTACCGACTACCGTTTGAGTCGGGCTAGCATGCGAATTATTTGAATCCGTTTCACATGTAACATTGTGCTAAGAGAATGAGCCCTCTTAGACTTAATGCTATGATTTTGAATACATAGACTTTGACATTTTTACGGGAAAAGATTAACCGGTAACGCGTGTTAGGCGTAGACTTATCTCTAATTAAGGATTGAGATAAAGTCTCTCATACGTGAAAGGCATGGATTTTTGGTGCTACGATGTTGAATACGTAGACTTTTGTTATTGTTTATTTCTGTGTTATGTTTTCACATGAAACACTGAAAGAAAATTAAAAGTGTCAGATGTATAGTATTAACTTGGCATGAATTTTCACTTAGAGTGAAATTCAGAAAATTTCTTGTCGAACAAAAGGATTAACAAGTTCATTGGGGGGTTTGACCGTTAGAGGTGTGATGTTAACCTAACAGTATTTTATGGGCCCATCGCTCTATTGAAGAGAGTCGATAAGTTGGTTTGATTGTCAGAGGTGTGATGTTAACTTCACGGGTTTGTAGACTTATCATCCTATTGATGAGGATTGATAAGTGAATTATCAGAGGTATGATGTTAACGTGATAAGATTGTGTTGCGATGAGAGCAACTTTGTAGACTTATCATCCTATTGACGAGGATTGATAAGTTAATTTTGTCAGAGGTATGATGTTAACGTGACAAGATTGTGTTACAATGAGAGCAACTTTGTAGACTTATCATCCTATTGACAAGGATTAATAAGTTGATTTTGTCAGAGGTATGATGTTAACGTGACAAGATTGTGTTGCGATGAGAGTAATTTTGTAGACTTATTATCCTATTGATAAGGATTGATAAGTTGATTTTATCAGAGGTGTGATGTTAACGTGACGGGAATTTGTAATTGTGATTTGAATAAGGTTTTGAAGACTTAGCGTCTTGCTGGGGAAGATTGCGATTTGAGCACGATTTTAAAGACCTATCATCCTATTGAAGATGATTGATAAGTTGATTGTCAGAGATGTATTATTAACGTGACAAATTAGGAGTGATGCAAACTGAATTCATACTCTGTGGGGGTGATGATCGTCAGAAGCATAATGTTAACTCGACGATGTGAAAGATTTGTTACTCTTAATCCAGTGGATTCTAAGTAACTAACCCCCAGTCTTGATTAAAACTTAGCAACGGAAGAAAAAGATGGGCAGACATGACATATCGCCTTATGGGCCACTATCTGACGAGTTTAACTATCAGAGATAAATGTTAATGTGAAGTTTTGGTAGACCCGTCATCCTACTTGAAGAGGGTTGTTGAGGGAATTTGGAGGAAAATAGACTATCAGAGGTGATCATTAACGTGATAGTTTTGATGGACCCGCCATCCTACTTGAAGAGGATTGGTGGGAGAATTTGGGGGGGAAAATAGACTATCAGAGGTGACCATTAACGTGATAGCTTTGGTGAATTTTGTGATTGACAGAGGTATTCTATTGAACATGACAACTCAAAAAAAATTATTACTCATAATCCAATGAACTACAAATAAACGTGCAGGGGGGAAGGGTAGACATGACACCTCGCCTAATGGGTCAATATCCATCGAATTTGACTATCAGAGGTAACTGTTAACGTGATAGTTTTGGTAGACCCGCCATCCTACTGAAGAGGATTGGCTTCGGTGACCGTAGTATCTTCCATTTCTGACTGAGAAGATTAGGCTTGGTTCGATTGCTCAGGTTAATCCTGCTTACTTTGTTCTTCAACTTTGATCCTAACAATAATCTTTTGAGCCTGTTCATCTTGAGAGATTAATTATCTCTAAGAACGACATTCTGCAACCCTCATTTGTGCTAGAAGATCGGTCTGCAAGTTGTGTCGACAGGTCTCTACCAGTGTAGACTGTGTCATACATGTCGAACATCGCAGAGCCATGTTTCGAAACCTTTTAACGAAAGCTTTGACGAACTCCCTCTTCTTCTGCTTAGTGGCGAGAAGGATATGGATAGAGATTTCTGTATCCTCTTCAAAGAATCTTGACAGGAAGAGTCTCTCTAGGTCCGCCCATTTTTGGATACATCCCGCAGGCAGTTTTCTGAACCATTCAAAGGCAATTCCCTTGAGGGTGCCAATGAACAATCGAGCTAGTATGGCATCGTTTGATATCACATTCCCAGTCTGTGACTTAAAATGATAAATATGTTGGTTCGGTGATCCCGTGTCATCAAACGTTTGTAGCGTCGGGACTTCAAACTTTGGAGGATAAGGGGCTGCATCCCATTCGACAGGATAGGGCCTAGCAACTCCCTCGTCTTGGAGCTCGCTTCAGTTAGTGTTTGGTTCAAAAATCACTGTTTTCATTGTAATTGAATCTATTACAACTTTAATCGTTTATAATAAACTCAAATAAAAAGTTGATCTTTTTATAAGATTTTCTTATACAATAAAAATACAAAAGATACGACTCTTGTCAAACAGCACAACAGACGTTTATCACCCGCTGCTTGCGTGGGAACTTTGACTGTGCCGGGGATGTTAATATCCGTGGACCACCGCGGATCAGATCCGGTTGACAGACTAAGTTGATCAAAGCTCTTACTTCATGAAGGAAGTAATCGCTGCAGCGATGATCTCGACCAAGCGAGATCACGGCTCTTCTCGAGATTTAAGACCAAGCTTAAATCCGGAGGAATAGGGGACGGGCCTCGGATCTTTCGAACCCCATTCTTTATGCACAGGAGATCGCCAAGATCTGCTAACCCTTACTGTAAATTCGTGGCTCTACTCTCCAATTCGACAGCGTTTCGCCCTCTTGATGTCTAGCCCGAGAAATAAGCACCTGAGCTCCTATTTATAAGCTTCGGGAGCGGGTATTTGGATAAGACGGGGGATTCCTCCTTATCTTCAGTTGGGAACTGAATAACCACAGTATCAAATCAGTTAGGACGCTCAGAAATAAACAAATCCTAAGAAAAACTGTCAAAACCGAAACAGAATCAAATCTGGCCGAAACGCCACCCGGTGGCTCGGCTTGACTGGGCCACCAAATGGTGGCTCAGCCTTAGCTGAGCCAGTTCTTATCATCTCAGATATTTTTACTCTAACTCTCTGGTCCGATCTCAGAATAAGGTGATTCAAGATGTGTTGAAAAGCTGACAAAAAGGCCTATAACTTGTATATTTTGATTTTCTTCAGAATCAAATCTCATCATGGTTGAAATATCACTTTTTTGTGCGATCCACCAATTGACGGCTCGGCCTTGGCCGAGCCAGTTCGTACCACCTTGGGTATTTTAGTCCTAACTCTCTCGTACGATCTCGGAATAAGATGATTCAAGATGCGTTAGAAAGTTAGAGAAGAGACCTACAACTTTTAACTTTTTAGTTTCTTCAGAATCAAATCGTATCATGATCTAAATATCACTTCTCTGTGTGAGACACCAATTGGTGGCTCGGCCTTGGCCGAGCCAGTTCGTATCACCTCGGGTATTTTAGCTCTAACTCTCTCATCTGATCTTGGAATGAGGTGATTCAAGAAGTGTTGGAAAGATTATGAAGAGACATACAACTTTTATCTTTTGAGTTTCTTCAGAATTAAATCTCATCATGGTTAAAATATCACTTTTTTGTGCGATCCACCAATTGGTGGCTCGGCCTTGGCCGAACCAGTTCGTACCACCTCGGGTATTTTAGCTCTAATCCTCTTGTACGATCTCAGAATGAGTTGATTGAAGATACATTGAAAAGCTGGAGAAGAGGCCTATAACTTTTATCTTTTGAGTTTCTTCAGAATCAAATCAAATCATTGTCAAAATATCACTTCTCTTTGCGAGACACCAATTGGTGGCTCGGCCTTGGCCGAGCTAGTTCGTACTACCTCGGGTATTTTAGCTTTAACTCTCTCGACTGATCTCGGAATGAGGTGATTCAAGATGCGTTGGAAAGATGATGAAGATACCTACAATTTTTATTTTTTGAGTTTCTTTAGAATCAAATCTAATCATGGTTAAAATATTACTTATTTGTGCGAGCCACCAATTAGTAGCTAGGCCTTGGCCGAGCCAGTTCGTACCACCTCGGGTATTTTAGCTCTAACTCTCTCGAACGATCTCAGAATGAGGTGATTCAAGATGCGTTGGAAAGCTGGAGAAGAGACCTACGAACTTTTATTTTGAGTTTTTCAGAATTAAATCGCATCATGATTAAAATATTACTTCTTTGTGTGAGCCACCAATTGGTGGCTCGGCCTTGGCCGAACCAGTTTGTACCACCTCGGGTATTTTAATTCTAACTCTCTCATCCGATCTCAGAATAAGGTGATTCAAGATACGTTGAAAAGCTAGAGAAGAGATCAACTTCCAATAGCCGAGCCACACATGGTATGTGCGAGTCATACATGATGTTTCGTCCATTTTGGGTAAAACACAATTCCTAGCTGGGTTGTTTTGCCATTTCGTATGTTACGTTGACTCATACGCTTCACCGATTCGCATCATATATTTCGTTAAGTTGGAGGTGATCAGTAAATATGTTAGCTACTTGGAGCTAGCCGATGAGCGTACAGGCCATTCGGAGTTGGCTGATGAGCACACGGGGGTTGGCCATTCTGGTGGTTCGTCGCCACGTCATTAACGTTTCGCCGAGTCGCTTCATGCGCTTATCGGTATTAGATGATCCTCTTTGACTCGTACATTCCCCTTCGACTTGGATAATGGTGTTCATCACATTCTCTTTGTCTAAGCTGTATGCGGATACCTATAGGCTTTTTTTAGACACCTACAGTTAGTAATGACGTTGAGGCGGGCTTCCAATTCTTCCATTTTGGTAGACTGAAGATTTTGCTCGTTCTCAGTCTCTCTTCCTCCATCAGAGGAAGATTCCAGCACTACTAGAAAATGGGTTATTGACTACGGATATTTAGCGACGGAATATTCCGTCGCTATAACATAACTTATGGCGATGGAATTTCCGTCGCTATTGAACCGTAGGAAAATATTGTTATAGCGACGGAAAATATTGTTTTAGCGACTAAACATTTCCGTCGCTAAAATATTAACGACAATCTACACATCCGTCGGTAAATAACGATTTAGCGACGGAATTTCCGTCGCTAAAACAGTTTTTACCGACGGAATATTCCGTCGCTAAAAGTTTTGGGTGGGAAAAAAATTTCAGGCGCGGGCGCCCAAAAGTTTGGGCACCCTGCGCCCGTTTTTACCGAGACCCCCCCTCTCTCAGACCCGAGACCCCTCCCCTCTCTTTCCCCCTCTCTCTCTCCCAGACCCTCGCCCCCCAACCTCAGACCCGCACCCCCCC
>BQKN01000925.1:49870-69367 GCA_022839385.1 Asparagus kiusianus | reverse complement strand
CTGTGCTTCCAACTTATCTACATTCTCCTTCTCTTTATCTACAATATGTTCCTCCTTATCTACACCATCAACAGGATCCTCATCAAAACCTTTGTTATCTACAATAAAATTTTTATTTTCCATCTGCTCCTCTTCCTTATCTACCATGTGCTCCTCTTCCTTATCTACAATATCTTCCATATGCTCCTCTTCCTTATCTACCATATGCTCCTCTTCATTATCTACAATATCTTCCATATGCTCCTCTTCCTTATTTACACTATCCTCAACCTTAGTATCTACAGTCTGGTCAACCTTACTATAGACCCCCTCCCCTGGAGAAGTAACAAGATCCTCTTCTATTGCCTCATCGTCAGCAGGATGCTTCACATCCTCTTCAACAATCTTATGTACATGTTCTTGCATGGTAGGCTCTTCCTTATATACACTGCTTGTTTTGGACTTCTGTTCCTCTTGAACTTCCCGTCGCTTCTTCCTAATTACATTTGCAATTCTCTATTTGATATTTGACTTAAGCAGCACCGGGTCTATAACCTCGTCATGTCTTCCACATTTTTTAATTATCCTGTTAAGCCTGTTGATCTCAATCATGAATTCTTTACAATATTTGCTCTTGGTCTACTTTGTAGCAACAAGAAGTCACTTGAGAAATTTAGTAGAATTTCTCCAAAATGTGAGTTGCTGCTCAATGAGAAGAACATTGATCTCCTCTTCATCGTCAAAAGCAACGTCAATATGCTTTGTCATAATCTGTTATTGATACAAGATTATAATTTTAAGTAGGATTAAACATAATTAGGATATTCTTTGCAGTTAGTGTGAAATGAGTACGACTTAACATAACAGGATACTTACGTAGCCTATTGAGAAGTCCTTAGTAGTTTCTTCCTGGAAAGCCATCCTCTTTGCCTGACGCTTTTGCTGAAGAACTTCACCCCTCTGTACAGCGGGACCTTCATCCCTCTGTGAAGCGGGAAGTGAATGAACATGACCTGGAGAAGCGACCTCCGCAATAGGCCTATGGACAAATGTTATTGACGCTGACTTAGCCTTTGAAATAATTGTCGGCATCCTCATAGATGCGATTTTCTCCTCCCCTGATGCCTAATTTGTCATTGGAGGTCTGGAGGTGTCTAAGAGGGCATATTTCTTTATGCCTGTCATCTCGTAGTACCAAAGCTGTACCAAATATATTTACCATTAACATTTAATACTAGACTAGACCAAAGAGAATAAAATATGGCTGCATCTAGAACTAACATGGTGTAAATTAGTACGTGGTACAACATGAATTATGATAGAACTAACATGACCTATGATAGAACTTACATGGGTGCAGATAGAACTAACATGGTATATCTTAAAACTAATAAGGTGCAGATTAGAACTCACACGCTACAGACAGATTAGAACTAACACGCTGCAGAATAGAACTAACACTGTGCAGATTAGAACTAACACTCTACAGAATAGAACTAACACTGTGTAGATTAGAACTAACACTCTACAGAATAGAACTAACACTGTGCAGATTAGAACTAACACTCTACAGAATAGAACTAACACTGTGCAGATTAGAACTAACATTCTACAGAACAGAACTAACACTGTGCAGATTAGAACTAATACTCTACGGAATAGAACTAACATAGAATAAGTTAGAACTAACAATGCATAGGTACGAACTAGAATGAAACAAGATCAGTAAAATATGGAACTTACGCACAATAGTTTCATGCAACCTGGGACATATGCGACCCTTTGCTTCTTCTTTCCCTCCAAAGCAACTCCAATGCCCCTAATAATTTTATTATAAAAGAACGGGGCCCATGCAACAGAATTGACCCTCTGAATGCTATCCAGGTACCTGAGTAAGGGTCTAGGGATACCTTTCCCTGCTATGGGACTCCATATTATAGAGCATTGGTACAAAATTTGTAGCAGAACAAAATCCTCGATATCCCGCTTTTTTGTAGATTCAACTAGCCGTTCAAGTAGCCCTTCAAGATGTTTACGTTGGCTGGTTTTTGCTTTTTTTAACTTCTTACCCTCTTAAGAAATGAAAAGCTTAGCGAAGTATTCCAGCCATATTCTGCTTCTTGAGTCCCTATTGTTCCTTATGTCCTCCCCATAAATTAGGAAATAAGTATGGTTATGGACCCATTGCAAATCAAAACTAACATTTTTCATACCCCTACTTTTTGAATCAGGTATACAAAAGGTGTTATTATCTCTGTCGAAAAAGCTCAGCAGCAGCTCAAGGGTGGGCCGATCAGGCGCAGGAGCCCCAAATAAAATGTAGTGCTGAAATATAGAACCGCAGTATGCATCCCTATGCTACTGACGGATCTTCGGGGCAATACGCTTCATAAATCCCCAATAAGCCCCGATATTGGCCGTTAACCTTAGTGTTTCTGCTAAGCCTGTTAGAGCAATTTTTTCCCTGCAAAATTTTTTTGCATTTGTAAGTTCAATAAGACATATGAAACAATATTAGACCTAGCACTAACGGGAACAAAATAGAGCTAACAAGTAGTGTTATAGAACTAACATTGGACTCAAACTAGAACTAACATTGGTCTCAAACTAGAACTAACATTGGTCTCAAACTAGAACTAAGATTTGACTCAAACTAGAACTAACATTGGACAAAGCCTAGAACTAACAATATTAGACCTAGCACTAACAAGAACAAAATAGAGCTAACACGTAATATTATAGAACTAACATTGGACTCAAACTAGAACTAACATTGGACTTAAACTAGAACTAACGTTGGTCTCAAACTAGAACTAACATTGGACAAAGCCTAGAACTAATAATATTAGGTTAATCTGCATTGTCTCTTTGCGGTATAAACCCGTATTCTTGAAGATTAAACCTAGCCATTGCCGTTGTCGAATACTGAATAACATAACACTTACTGTTTTTTTGAGGGGAGTTTGTTGGTACGACCAGCCACAGCCTTCCTCCTTTTCTGGGCTCGCCATTGTATTGCCTCATTTTGCATTTCGATGAAGGTTTGCGTAGCTTCCGTAGCTTCCTCCGCGCTGCCACCCGCAGATGAAGCGCCTTTTCCTTCCAACTCGGCTTGGTGAGCGACCTCGTAGTCGTTACTGGATTCTTCCGTAGACGACATTTTTCCGGCGAAAACCCTAGAAACGTTGAAAGCCGTACAGAAATTAGGAAGATGAAGAGTTTTTGATGGCGGTGCTAGGTGGAAGAGAGAGAAAGAGAGGGAGAGTACTTATAAAGGTGAGGGGCACATTAACCCAGCTCAGTCCCATCAGAGGGCAAGATCGTAACTTCCTCTGGGCTTTTTCTGAAAAAAGTCAATTCGGGGCCTCGTCGCAAATACTATGCGTATTTGGGGCAATTCCACATGGGGCAAAATACAGAGGGGCTAGTCACACGAAGTTCCCACTTTTGGGGCCTAGACACATTTTTCCCTTCTTTTTTAAAAGAATACTCTATGTGGTAATAAAAAGTAAGAATTTTATAATGAAAAGTTTAAAAGGAAAAACTTCTCGCAGCATGACGCAGGTACGGTACTAGTTATTAAAATTTTAAAGTAGTAACGCATAAAGTTAGAATTTTTAACTGAATTCATGATGTAAAATAGTTGAACTTAAGAACTTTGTTCTTGGAAAGGGAAATCGAGTTGACCAACATTGTTTTGGGAGAATTTTGATTCGTTACTGTTTATGCTTGTGAACAAACAGTCGATGGGGGTTTCCCGCAGTCAGATGCAGTTTCGATCCTGGCGACGACGGGGAAGAATGAGAGGATGAATGTTGGGGTCAGCTCCTCCTTCGACTTTATGCCCGATTCTGAGCGCACGGGGTAGACTGATAGTCTGCACATGCAAGAATCGCAGGAATACGGGGCTAGTTTCCCCCGTGGTACCTCCGACGGTCAAGTCAGTTGATGAACTTAGGGAGGGTTTGTAGAGAGGCCCCTGGGCCATTGAGGTCCTTGCAAGAGGTTTAGCTGTTAGAAGTACTAAAAATGCAAAAGAGAGAGTAAAGCTCAGGTGCCAGAAGAAGTTGCCCACCTCCCTGGTTTTACCTTTCTTACCTCCATTTATAGCCCACTTGCCTCTGGGAGCTTGGCCCTTGGCTTTTGTTGACTATAATGCACAAGAGGCGGTTTGAAAGGTGGACAGGCAGGCTGCTGAGTCATCTTTCTTCCTCCAGGTATCGGTAGGCGACTGGGAGGGAAGTCACTTGGTGTCAGGGTAGAGAAGTCTTCTCAGTGCTCTGGGTTTGTCAGAGTAGGCAGGGTGTAGCGTAGGTCGATTGTGTGGCCGTCCTTTCTCCAGGTGGCGGCTTGCTATTGGAGGAGAAGTCATTCGTGCACATGAAAGCATTATGGCGATCTTCTGGGAAATGACTTGTAAGCTGAATAAGCAGCTCGTGCCGGAGATCCTTGTCAGAGCGTATATCTTAATGGGACTGGTCAATGCTATAGCTTCGAGTGACATTTGAAGTGATCCCGGTAGGATCTTATCCCTTTAGTTAAGACGGGTTGATCCGTGAGCCATCGTTATGATTTGGCGACCTGACAGTCGAGTAGACTTTGGGTCTGGCACATAATCGAGTCGTCTGCTCGTGGAGTCGTCTTATTTGTGAGGGAATGACTGATCCCGTTCTTCGAGTCAGTCATGATGACATATCGGTCGGAATAAGGCTTGTCGGCTCGTCTAGTCGAGGGACTTGGCTCTGACTGTGCTTTTGAGCCTCTAAAGTTGATTCGGACCATTGCTCGCTTGAGCTTATGGAGGTATTCTTCCGATACTTCTATTTTGGCGCGGTGAATGACCATAACAGTTGGCCCCTTTCAGTCAGAGCTGACTTTGGTCGGGTCTGGGTGAAATTTGAGTGGATTTGCTCCGAACATTTTGGGTTTTCTAGCCTGCTGATCGTGACTTAGGGACGTGGCGTGGAGTGCGCTCAACCGAACCCTTTAGTGAATTAATGGTGTCGGTTTTGGGAACTGTTTCTTCATAGGAAGCAAGGCGTCAGGGGTTAGAGCGGGCGGCGTTTCGCTTTGCCACTAGATTGGTGTGAGCGGCGGTTCGTATCTCCAATGATCTGCTTCAGATTTCCGAAGCACATCTGCATTGGTTGCCCCAAGGATTGATCCTTTTGAATTCTCTCGCCTGCTTCTTTGGGGGTATATAAATAGTTGCCAACGTTATTGGGAGAGTACTCTATCTCAAGAACATTTTTCTTCGTAGGTACTTTCATCATCATTTTAGAGATTCCATCATGGCCTTTCCTCAGAATGATCGTGAGAGGAAGCTTAGGGTTTTGTACTTATCTCGGTCGAGAATATCTATGGATGACGCGGCGTGGTTACACGATACGTACGACATCTCTCGTGTGACGATGACCATAGGGGTGCCAGACAGCTTGACTCTGATGTACATGCATGGTGAGGACCGGGTGCTTCTTTATTGGGCGCACTTGTAGTGTGGGTTGTGCCTACCACTGTATCCCTTTGTAAGGGAAGTTTTTGCGGCTCTAGGGGTTTCCCCTTACCAATTCCACCCACACGCCATCTGCACTTTGATGGTGTTTATAGACGTCTACTCCGAGGCAGAGGTGGTGCCCAGCATTAGGTTGTTGGGGCATGTGTTCAGCGTGGGGTCCGCTGAGGGGGACCTCCACTATTTCTTCTATTATCGAGATAATTTTTTCTTGGATACCGACCTCCCCGAGTTGGACGAAGTATGGAGGAGGTTCTTCGCCTGGGTGTTCGGTGCCGATAATATATTGTCATGCTCGGGTTGGCCCGAGGTACAAGAGAATGTACTGGAGCCAAGAGCTCTTAGCGACCCTGAGGCCAAAGATCTCGAGAAGCTTCGGGGTCTTCTCGGTCTTTAGGAGTCCAGAGCTTTGGTCGGAGGAGAATTCCCAGAGATGAGAGAGTCCTCCCCGTCCTCCTTCGGCTCCGAAGCGACAATCCTTCCTCCACCAGGGTCTTTGTTTCAACTGAGAAGTCGTTTTGCCTTGGTTTTATCCAGATTAGGTACCAAGGTCTTTTTACCGATTGAGAAGTCGTTTTGCCTTGGTTTTACCCAGATTAGGTACCAAGGTCTTTGTTCCGACTGAGAAGTCATTTCGCCTTGGTTTTACCCAGATTAGGTACCAAAGGCTTTTTACCGACTAAGAAGTTGTTTTGCCTTAGTTTTACCCTAATGAGGTACCGAGGTCTTTTTTACTGACTGGGAAGTCGTTTTGTCTTAGTTTTACCCAGATTAGGTATCAAGGGCTTTTTACCGACTGAGAAGTCGTTTTGTCTTGGTTTTACCCAGATTAAGTACTAAGGACTTTTATTTCCCCCAGGGCCGAGAGTCGACTATGGGAGTCGTCCAAAAAGCATTGTGTCTTGGTTTTACCCTGAGGAGGTACCAAGGACTTTTATCGACTTAGCCGAGTGCCCAGCTGACTGGGTCTTTGATGTCTTTCTTTTTATCTTTGATATTTTCATTGTTTATTGGAATTTATACATGATAGAGTATAACTCATTCATATTTATCCTGTCGTGTGATGCCGACTCCATGTTTCTTGTCTGTGTGCATCTTGGGGACGGCTTTTGGCCGGGGACAAAGTCACCGAGACGGAGATTCCTTGGCTGTTTCTTTTTGCCTGTGAACCTTCCTACCTTGACGAGAGCGATTTGTTGCTTCATTGGCTACCCTTATTGCCTAACTGAGGTACGCCCGGAGTCGGGGTTTGCTCTTTCTCTTGATGGTGAGCCGTCTAGCTTTTTAGGCATTGTTGAATTGCTGGCATATTTACCATCTCATCGGCCAAGGACCTGCTTGGAGGCTTTGCTGAGATCCTTGTAGGTCGACGGTGGACATGGTGATTTTTAACAGATGTTGCTTATCCACCGTCGGTTGCTCTGTTAGACCCGATATTCCGTTGTTTGAGCTTTTTGGAAGATGTTGCTCGACGGAGGGGGCCTAGGCAACTTTTGCTGATACCAACTGTGACGCCTCAAGGTTCACACAAGGCTGCAGTCCAAGATGAAACCCGGATTGTCAAACCTGTCAAGCACCAAACACCAGGCTACGACATGTTTCACCATCACAGTCACTATCTCTCTAGTGGAAACAACAAATAGGTAAAGGTACAAAAACTCAAATAATAGAAGTAGTACAAAATCAGATATGCACAGAAGAAGTATATCAACAAATGAGCCCAACTGAAATAAAATGAATATATCTCTGAGTCAGAAATACATCTCAACACAATGAGTCAAATAAAATCTTACTAAGGCACTCAGCCTCTACAAAAATGAATACAACTCTAAAATCTGAATAATGAACATAACTATATAGTGAAGCTAGAATAGAGTTTCTTAGGATTCATGTATAGAGTCCGCTAAGAGAATGAGTAAAAATAGGGGCGTCACAGTTGGTATCAGAGCTCTAGTTCCAGCATCCTTAGGATCATCATGTGTCGAGTCGTGGAGCTAGAATAGAGTTTCTTAGGATTCATGTATAGAGTCCGCTAAGAATTTCCTAGAATGAGTGAAAACAGGGGCGTCACAGTTATGGGGGATTCTTGTTGGAGAGGACCCCATATGCCAGCGCTTTGTTCCCTGGAATTTGATGGGATCATATTTTTCCTCTTGAGGTTTCCCGGGATAGCGACGGCCGAACCATCTTATAAATGGAGGAGCCTTCTTGCGGGGAGAGTACAAGTCACATGCTCCGACTTAGAATCAGGCATTTCTTCTCAGAGGAGAAAGCTAGCCTCACGGTGGGCGCCAAACTGTTGATGCTCGTGAACAAACAGTCGATAGGAGTTTCCCGCAGTCGGATGCAATTTCGATCCTGGTGACGGCGGGGAAGAAGGAGAGGATAAATGTTGGGGCCGGCTCCTCCTCCGACTTTATGCTCGATTCTGAGCGCGCGGGGTGGACTGATAGCCTGCACATGCAAGAATCGTAAGAATACACGGCTAGTTTCCTCCGTGGTACCTCCAACGGTCAAGTCAGTTAATGAACTTTGGGAGGGTTTGTAGAGAGGCCCCCGGGCCATTAAGGTCATTGCAGGGGGTTTAGCTGTTGGAAGTACTAAAAATGCAAAAGAGGGAGTAAAACTCAGGTGCTAGAAGAAGTTGCCCACCTCCCTGGTTTTACCTTTCTTACCTCCCTTTGTAGCCCACTTGCCTCTGGGAGCTTTGCCCTTGGCTTTTGTTGACTATGCACAGGAGGTGGTTTGAAAAGTGGACATGCAGGCTGCTGAGTTATCTTTCTTCCTCCATGTGTCGGCAGGCGACTGGGAGGAAAGTCACTCGGTGTCAGAGGAGAGAAGTCTTCTCAGTGCTATGGGTTTGTCAGAGTAGGCAGGGTGTAGCGTAGGTCGGTTGTGTGGCCGTCCTTTCTCTAGGTGGCGGTTGGCGATTGGAGGAGAAGTCATTCATGCACATGAAAGCATTATGGCCATCTTCTGGAAAATGACTTGTAAGATGAATAAGCGGCTCGTGTCGGAGATCCTTGTCATAGCGTATATATTGATGGGACTGGTCAATGCTGTAGCTTCGAGTGACATTTGAAGTGATCCCGGTCGGATCTTATCCCTTTAGTCAAGGCGGGTTGATCCGAGAGCCATCGTTATGATTTGGCGACCTGACAGTCGAGTAGACTTTGGGTCTGGCACATAATCGAGTCGTCTGCTCGTGGAGTCGTCTTATTTGTGAGGGAACGACTGATCCCGTTCTTCGAGTCAGTCATGATGACATATCGGTCGGAATAAGGCTTGTCGGCTCGTCTAGTCGAGGGACTTGGCTCTGACTGTGCTTTTGAGCCTCTAAAGTTGATTCGGACCATTGCTCGCTTGAGCTTATGGAGGTATTCTTCCGATACTTCTATTTTGGTGCGGTGAATGACCATAACAGTTACATTATTTTGGAACATTGTAGTAGGGGTGACAATTTATGACTCGATCTGCTGATCTAATCCGACCTGCTATAATAGATATGAGTTACTTTATATGGGTCAAGTCATAAATAGGTTGATCCAAATAATCCACTTATTAATCGGGTTGTAACGAGGCCGTTAACTTTAACTCATTTATCATTCAATTCTTAACATTCATAATTTATAAAAACGCACTCATAAAATATCAATATTTATGAACACTATAAAATCAAAAATTTGCATAGAACATTATAAAAATTTTACAATTTGCAGAAAATAACCTTAGCAATTAAAAAATTAAAAAACATCCTCAAAAGTTCAAAATTTATCAAAAACCATGACAATATAAAAACTTACAAAACAATAAAAAATCTATAAATTATAAAGAACACAATGAAATTTTTAAAATTTGTAAAAAACACCCTCATAATTTTTAAATTATAAAATACACCATCAAAAAGTCAAATTTACGAAAACACGACCAAGAAATATCATAACCTACAAAAAACACAAAATCTAAAACTTTTAAACAACACCATAAAATTTTTAATATTTATAAAACACCCTAAAAGTTATTAAAAACATCATTAATAAGTCAAATTTTATAAAACACACCCCTGAAAAATCAAAATCTACAAATAACTACACATGTATACCTTAAAAATAGCACCTTGAAAATTTTGAAATTTGTAAGATCACCCTAATAGTTTAAAAGGTGGAAAGAACACCCAAAATAAGTAAAAATTTTTAAAAACTGAAGCTTATAAACATTGAAATTTTCATAATTTATAAATCACAAAAACCGCTGAAAGTTTTGAGTTTTGCAAAAACGAAAACACCCTAAACATTTGAAAAATTACAAAATACATTCTCAAAAGTCAAACTTTTATAGAAACATGTCTTGAAATTATTAGAATTTGCAAAAAGTACAAAATCTATAAGTTATAAGCAGCACTATAAATTTTTTAAAATTTATAAAAAAACACCCTAAGTGATTAGAAATTTACAAAATACACCCTTGAAAGTCAAACTATTACAGAAAGACGCCCTGGAAACAATAAAATTTAAAAATAGTACAAAACCTATTAGTTATAAATCACAGCGTGAAAATTTTAAAATTGCAAAAAACACCCTAAGTTTCAAAATTATAAAATACACCCTCAAAAAATCAAATTTTTAGAAACACACCATGTAGTTATCAAAACTTATAAATAGTACAAAATCTATAACTTACAAACAGTAACATGAAAATTTTGAAATTTGCAGTAAACACCCTAAAAGTTTCAAAATTGCAAGATACACCCTAAAAAGCTAAATTTTACAGAAATACATGCCAAAAATATGAAAACTTACAAACAATATAAAATTTATAGCTTGTAAACAGTAACATGAAAATTGTGGTATTTGTAGGAAACACCTTAAAAGCTTCAAAAACTACACAAAACACCCTAAAACTTTAAAATTTTAAAAATGTCTGAAAAATCAAAACTCACAATGGATATAAAGTTTATAAATTAGAAAAACCACTGAGAAAATAACATTTATAGAAAACACCTGAGAACTTTTAAATTTTATAAAAAGCACCCTTAGATTTTAAATTTTACACAAAACACCTTGAAATTATCTAGACTTCTAACAGTAACAAAACCTATGAATGATAAATAGGACCATAATAACTGTTACCATGGACTCTATGTGAAGTACATGAAAATAATAAAATAATTAAATGGGTCACTTGGGTCGGTGAGTAACCCGTTTAATAAACGTGTTGACCCGATTATTTGACGGGTCGGGTCAATATTATACGGGTTTGGTCAAATTTTATATGGGTTAGATCGGGTCAACCCATTTGCCACCCCTAAGTTGTAGCTTATTTAGTCAAGCGTGAAAATTGAAGGCAAGTTTTTACAAAAAGTTATGTTACTAGAATAAACTTCAAGATAGTATCATGAATTACTACTTTACTAGGGTTTTTCACAAAAGGGCTATTAATGCATTAGATAAAACCATCACAAAGTTAAAATCTGCCAGAAGAGAAAATGTTGTCAGATAACTACTCTAACGGTGTTAGTAAAATGATTAAAAGGCCGAAAATATCTCCAATAGCTAAGGAATGAAAGGGAATAAGATATAGTTAGATAAAGTAAATAAGTGAAAATTATTTGAAGTATGTCACGAGCGTTTCACACGCCAAATTGCTAGCTTTCAAACTAGATTAGCTTTTAATAACTTTGGATTCAGATTCTCTCCTATGAGGTGACAATTGTAGAGTATCCAATTCTCTCAATTCACACCATCAATCTCAATTTCGATCAATTTCGATGGGTAAAATACTGTCGTGTAGGATTTACACAATCAAACTAGTAGTTTTCTGAAAACCATAGTAGATTTGGTGAAAACAATTTATTATATTTCTAAATTTTAATTTAGAAAACCTCTGTAGTTTCTTAAATTAGGTGGTATACCCCCCATTAGGGGGTAAAAATACGTATCAAATTTTCGCTTTCTCCTCCATCTCCTACATATTTTTCCAGCCAAATCAATTCATTTGTATTTGCTTATAAAGAAAACATAATAGAAAATACCTATTTCTCTTTTCTCATTATCTATGCATACTTTCTTCTTATTAATTATATTTTTGTAGAACTCCTGTGTAATTATCAACATGATATAAAGGAAAGGAAAAGTTTCATCATTTGCCCGAGCAATACAAAAATCAGTAAGTCCTTGCTTTTCCAAGCCTCCAGAGCTTTGTTGTCTGCCACCTAGGAAAGATTGTTTTATTAATTTTTAGAAATAATTTGACTTTATCATGAATAAATTATTTTTAACAAATAAATCATAGATGTTGAAAAACCACTAGTTTGATTGTGGATATCTTGCTTGATGGTATTTCACGCATCAAAATTGAGACGATTGGTGAGAATTGAAAGAATAAGATATTCTCCAATTACTACTAACGTGGACGGGATCCAAATGCAATGAGTTTTTGACTTTTACGATGAAATTTTATAAATTTGTATATATAGCATAGTCATTTACTTAGGCAAATCTAGCTTATTTTGGCAAGCATATAAGCTAGTCTTTTGAAGTTAGATAATCCTGACTTTTTCAAATCAAACACCCTTTAAAAGTACGAGTTCAGAAAAATCTTTTCATGATCAATATTATCCTTAACATTTTTTTTGAATATTACATTGTTATTCTAATCTATTCTACTTATCCTATCTTCTTTGAATTGGTAATTAAATAATTTATGCTATTTATAATGAGACTTAACATGTTATTGGATAAATGAGATACATTTGATATAATTCAATTTCTTTACTTATTTCAACTCGCAGAGAAATCAAAAAATCATATGTTAGCCAACACCTAAAATTTTTTAGACTTTGTAAAAAATATCCTCCAAGTTTTTTAAATTACAAAAATACCACTAAAAATTCAAAATTTTATTAAAACATCTTGAAAATTATAAAATTTATTTATTTCTATTCAGTGAGAAATCTAAAAAACAAACACCCCAAAAAATTTTAAATTTGTAAAAAACACATCGAAAATTTCAAACCTATAAACACACTAAAAACCTATAAATAACATAATCAGCCCCTAAAAATTTATAAAATTTGCAATAAACACTCTAATTTTTTTTACAAATTGTAAAAAAAACCCTTAAAATTGTAAAATTTATAAAAATCATGGTAATTTCTAACCTAACAGTACAATAAAAATATATGAATTGCAAATATCCTCTACATAATTTATAATTAATAGAAAACACCCTTAAAGTTTTGAAAACTACAAACAAAAACTCAAAATTCAAATTTTATAAAAAACACCCTGAGAATTTTAAACTCATTAATAAATTGAAAACATAGGAATTATAAATAACCTATAAAAATTTAAATTCTGTAGAAAAGGTCTATAAGTTTAAAAATTTATGAAAAAAAACCTTAAAATTCATAATTTTCAAAGCAATACCATGAGAATTTCTAACCTATAGAGATTAAAATGAATATACAAAATTATTAATAACCCCTAGAAAATTAAAAATTTGTAAAAAAAATATCATACTCCCTTTAAAAGTATAAGTTTAGAAAAAAAATTTCATGGTCAAAATTAATCATAGCTTTTTCAAAAAGAAAATAACTAATTAAAAATCTATTAAATTTTAAATTTACAAAAAATGCCCTTAAGTTTAGTACATTACAAATTACCCCTCCAAAGTTTAAAAATTTTCAATGATTTTTTATAATTCCTTGATTTAATGTAATATTTAATAGTTTTGTGCATTTGTAAATTAAAAAACTTTTGGGTGTTTTTTTTACAATTTTTAAAATTTGAGGGTGTTTTTTTGGTAGTTTTCTAAATTTTTATTGTGTTTTCAGTGTAATTCATACATACATTAATTAATGATGATATTAAAGAGAAAGTCGTTCTTAAGATGTGTTAGGTCATAGTTAAGTGTGCACATCACTATTCCTAGACACTATAGTTTATATATGTACAAATTTTCAAACAATCTTTATAGCGGTTAAAAGTATTTTGATTCTAATGTAGTATTTTTTATAAATTATATTTAATATGAACCCACCATATAATTTTGACTGTGGTCATCATAATTTTTAATACATTTGATTGATTGACTGAATAGGTGTATAGACGATAGATTACTTTACTTTCTCACATGAACTAATATTTGGCGCTTAATAATTTAAAATTTTACTTTTAAATTTAATATAAAGAGAAGCTCTAATAACATTTATTTATTTACCTATGGGATATACAATCTCAATTTCAATTTTTGCTCGAAATTTATTCCATAGTTATGCTATCAAATTAGTAACAAAAATAATAATTATTTATGCTTAAATTAGAATGATTGTAGTTAGACAATCACTATGGAATTTTTATGAATATATATACCTTACTTTCTATAGTTATCTGCATTAACAATGTATATTTTATAAATAGTTATTAATTTGACATATTAAATTACTTTTCCTTAGTAGAAATTTCTTCTTTGACTTTTAAATTGTGCAATCACTATATCACCATTATAGCGTAGAAAAGACCTCACTCTAAATGCCTTCAAGCTAATATTTGAGTTGAGCTGAAGTATATACTAACGCTACTGTTTGGTGGAAAATTTAAAGTAAGTAAAATGAAAGAAATTTGATTTGTATTCTCTCAATCTTAATTACAATTTGAATTTCCCATTACAAAAGAGAGGAGAATGATCTGGATTCTCCCCTTTGTTTAATTCTGGGTTCTTCACGGTGGCGATGGAGTACCTCCCTCGAATGCTCGCATCGAATTTGCTCTCCGTTGATGATTCGCACGTCTTGATTCACTGGAACGGTATCTCCTTCTCACGATTTGACGTCGTGGAGAACTTACAAAGCAAGTTTGAAACTCTGGATGAGTTTAAACTCTTGAAAAAGAGTTGATTTAACTGAAAATCGGTTTGACAAGCCAAGTATGAAAGCTCCAAGGAACTTTGTTGCTGCAGCAATTCCCCTCCCAAAAAGCCAGCCCCGAATCCTTCTTCTCTGCCAAGTCGAAGGACCAAATCTGAGAACCCAAAAAGAAGGCTGAATCCGAGAGCCAAATCTCCAGTCCGAACTCAATTGAGTTTTCTCCTATTTTTAAGAGATTAAGGGGTGTAACCGTCCCTTAAATCACTTCTAAGTGGGCTGTAACCGCCCCCAAATCGTGGGAAACGGTTTTGGAACAGTTCAGCTCATGTTGAATGAGTCAAACAACGCCCAGTTTGGCGTTCAGGACCCTAACTCCGCGTCTTAGGATTAGAGACGCGGAGTTGGGTACCCGCTGGGTGTTGAAAAAACATGAGGGCCGCTCGCGTTTTGGAGTCTGAAGGTTGGAAACACAGGGGTCGCTTGCGTTTTACTTGTTGAAGCTTGGAAACGCGGAGGTCGCCTGCGTTTCAGAAATTGAAACGCGAGGGTAAATTCCGCGTTTAAGAAGGAGCTAATGACTTATAGCTTCTTCTGTAGAGCGTTGCAAAGACCATTGTTCAGTAATATTCATCTTGGCTTCTTAAAAATATGAGAGTCGTCAGATTGTAACTCCCGATGTTGATTATGAAGGCTGTTGATTAGAGCTTTCATCAATTATTGCGAAGGTTGTCAGTTTGTAACCTTCATCGATCTACGTGAAAGTCTTTAAATTATAACTTTCTGAAAGTCGTCAGATTATAACTTTCATCATCGGTGTTTGATGGGGATCAGCTATCTGTTATGATTTTTAGACAGCCTACAGCTACTATGTGTATATATTTTTTAAAGAAAATCATGTCAACACTAGGGCTGAGCATGGTTCGGTCCAAACCAAAAAAACAAACCGAACCGACCCGAAAAAATCGGTTTTATGAATAGGCCGGTTCGGGTCGGTTTGAAAACTTTTTAACCCGAACTGACCCGACCCGACCGAATATAGTGCAATACTACCCATTCTGATCTCAAACCCTACCCGACCCGTCCCCAAAGAGTCAAAGACTCAAACCCTAAACTCATTTTCTGAATCATTATGGGTTAAAAATAATATCATTATATCAGTGTTTAATATTTCATAATCTCCTACTTTGTTGATATCTTTTTTTATTTAACATAGTTTGTTGTTTGATCAGAAGTTTGATGAAGTTAGAACCGAACAAACCGAATCGACCCGCATCGAATCGACTTACAACAGTTCGGTTCAATTTTGAATTATAGGCGGTTCGGTTCGGTTGTTCAAATTTTGGTAAAAATCAAACTGAACCGACCGTTGTACACCCCTAGTCAACACTTTTTAAATTGTTATGGTGTTTTCAATTGCCAAAGTGCAGCCTTTTGCCAGCAACGGACATGTGTATTTTATATTTAATGCCCCAATCAAATTAGCAGCCAAGACCAGCAAGGATCCCGACTTAGCCGACTCGCCGAGTCGACATCTTCTTGAGTCAACTCAAAGGGCGGTACTTGTCGGTCCTCTTGTCGAAGACGACTCACTATGAGCCCAATCGACCAGTTATTCGTTCCCTTACGAGATCGACTCGAAAGGCGTTACTTTTTAGTCAAATTAGAAGATGACTTCAACCTCGAGCCTCTCCCACTGACAACGTGTCAGCATCACATTTAATCCTTGGCAGGCACCATCATGCTTCTAGTCCCGATAGTCTTCATGACTTATCGGACCACGTCAGCACTGCCATGCCTCTAATCGCTTCTTATTTAATGCTGAGGTGATCTCTCATCCAGTCGTCAGCTGACACCTGTAAAACAGGTGCTGATGCGGTCGCCAGTCCATACTTGTTCACCATAATCTTGTGCTCCGCTACAATGACGGGTCTGCTATTATACTACCGATATAAATAGATGTACTATTCTAACATTGAGGAGGAAGGATATTCTGAGATCTAATCTCTGACTTAAGCAATACGTGCTAATTGTACTACACTACAGAACTCACGCAGTTCTTTATTTTCTCACTCAAGTTCACCAGCTGCCTTGATTGTCGGAGGAACCACGGGGGAACCAAGCCCTATCCTCTCACCCCATCACATATTATTGACTGTTTGATCACTTAACATCAACATAAATAGAAGAGAATATTCTAACATCTGATATTATAAAAACTAAATATAGTCAATTGAGTAATTAGCAAAAAATAACTTACATCAGAAAAGCGTAAATAATAAGATAAAGAGGAAAGTTAATGGCATTGCTAATAGTACTATCAGTAGCAAACTACAATGTAAAGTTAACCTATTTTGTGAAGTCCAACTACTGGCTATAAGAATCGAGGTTTCTATATGTATACTTTATAATTTATTTAAAAGGGTCATATAATCTTATATAATAAAATTGATTTAATACTGAATAGTAATATCGTTGTAATAATATCGTTATTAGGGAAAATTATTCTTGAATCGATATGTTCGTTACAATATATAAGCTATGCACTCCAAATTCTTGTGTCTTTTATAGAGCCAAAAAGCTTGAATACGAGCATCTAACATTTTGCTCTCACAATAGCAAAATCCACTTGACAGATGTATTCCAGATGAGTTATATGTCCTATATACAATACAATTACCGTAGGCAAGTGAATTATAATAGCATTTTTTTATTCACATCGTTTGAGACAAGATTTGATAGAGACATTGCATCAAATAATTTCTTTTTATATTTAGAGCACATGACGAAATATAACATAATCTCCCTGCTCTAATTTCGTAAGAAAATAATTCTTCATACTTTTAGTTTTACTTCTATGATACGGAGAATGAACTATAAAATTGAATGAGAATATTAGATAATGTAAATATGAGTGAAACCATAACTAAAAGCTAATGTGAATATGAGTCAAACCACAACTAAAAGTTTAATGAACGTATTGCAAGTAAATTCATATACAAAGTTCCTTTGCGAATTGAATGATCACCCATCTTTTGAATACTTTAAGATACTAATAAACATATATATATGTACTAGAGCAATGCGTTTATAACTCACAAATAGTAGATCACGTGACCACAGTCTGGGTTGAAGAAAATAATGATAATATTTTATTTGAGAGAAAGATTATTGAGTTGATGATCAATCTGACAAAAGTTTAAATATGAGTAAGCTAGTTTGATCAAAGAATTAGTCCTCACACCCTAATATCAGTTTTGTGAAATTCAACTAAAACCTGCTTTTTGATTCCGTATAATGTGACATCGGGCCTCGGAAAATCGGGCCGGGCTTAATCCTTGAGACCTCGCACATGCATACCACTAGATAGCAAGACTGAGTTTGAAGCCCTGCGCTGTAACCAAAACATAAAGTAAAAAACTGAAAACTAGAAACTAAAAACCAACCCATCCCTTTAATCAAGAAGATCTTCCATTAAAACGAACAAATTTTTTTTGTGGAGATTCGACGTCAGGGATTTTCCCCATGATTTTGTTTGGACCATATCTTATTGGGCTCGAGAAGGAGCTAGCGGGCCCAACAATGTACGTACGTGAGATTGACCAAGAAAGCGGCAAAAGACTATTTCAGCTTCCCAGCCATTGGGTGGGTGGGTGGGTGGGTGGGGGGGGGGGGGTGTGGAGGGTGTTTGGGGGCTGAAAATTAGCTGCCTTTGAAATGGGTGGCGATAGGTTTGAACATTAGTTACTCCCCAGCTCACACCGCTCCACCTCTCTGCGCGCAAGCAGTCCAACGATTACTATGAGAGTGCCTATGGCCTTGTGGGCTTGCTTCGCTTCCGTAGCTAGCTCGTTGGGTGAGCCCATGGCTACCCCATCAATTAGGCCCATTGCTAGCAGCCCCTTGTTACTAAGCTCCTGACAGTTTTAACTTTTTTCTGAAGGGTTAATTGGCATATTTACACCGTGTAGTATGGTACGGGAGTCTACCGGTGTAGTCATTTGAATCATAATTCAACGGCAGTAGCTTTGCTATAGGGATCCAAAATATGGTACCAACATGGAGGACATGTGAGATGTCCCATTCATATTGCATAATGACCTGACCATCATTAATGATTGTCAACTTATTATGCAATAGGATGGAGACATTTCACATGCCCCCCTGTTAGTCTCATATTTTGGGTCCTTGAAGAATTTTTCTAACGGCAGTTACATCCTCTAATAGCCTCATACAACATTTGACATGTGACAATAAATTCTTTTTACGCTCAAGTTAACTAATAAAGAAAATCAAATTATTCGCCAAATTCAGGCAAAAAAAACTAATTTATGGCCACACGATTCACATTCCATCTCAACATTACAGAAAAATAACATTGTTTGAAATTTCAAAAGGTGTTAATGCTAATAAATAATAGTGGAAGTGCACATACAGTCAACCCTTCTTTTGAATAAAAAAAAGGAAACTATGTTTCCCAATGCATTTGGGTTTCTTTTCTTAGAAACCATCTCTATCATTCTATAAAAACAATATTTAATTATCAATTTATACATAAATCATTCTTTAAAAGAGGATCATTCCATCTCAATTAATTTTTTGGGTAATTGTCAGCATGTAACCTCTATTATGGATCATCCCCTAATATATTTGGTATTTGACAATCAATTAATATAGCAAAGAAAAAAATTAATTAAAAAGTAAGTCCTGATTGTTGATTGCAACAAAAAACCATTTAAAAGGTAATTTTTGACAAGTAAAGGTAGTTACTATAGAATTACTCCATTTTAAAGGTGGTTTTAGGGATGCACCAATCCATTTTGCTATATTTAGTAAATAAAATGCCACATAAAAGTATTTTTAGGGTTAAAGACGACGCACTCCCGCTAAAAAGATAGACGATGATATAAATTAAAAACGTCATGTCTTAAATATAACAAATTTAAAATGATAAATGTATTACATTCGATGGACATGACTAGCCCACTTCTGGAATTCATAGTTTTATATTTTACCCTGTAAAATATTTGAAAACATCCACATTATGTTAGACTAATTTCATAAAGTTGCCTTTAACTAGGGGTTTTATCATAAAACTATATATATATATATATATATATATATATATATATATATATATATA
>BQKN01000925.1:24929-49470 GCA_022839385.1 Asparagus kiusianus | reverse complement strand
AATATTCCCTTTAAAAGCACGAGTTTGGGAAAACTTTTCATGGTCAATATTATCCTTTACTATTTTGAATATTTCATATACATCTTAATCTATCCTAATTATAATTGTATCATATTCTAATTCTACGTGAACTATCTATAGCTCAACAATTTAAAAAATAATATTAATAAAATATATAAAATAGCTTCACGGTATTAGTATATTAAGATAAAGAAATTATATGTAGCTAATATATTATAATATATGAAGTATTGTAAATAAAACCAAATTTTTTTAAAATTTCACAAAATACCCTGAAAAGTTTAAAATTGTAAAAAACATCCTGACGTTTCAAAACTTAAAACAACAAACATTAATCAAGAAATTAGTAACAGTCTATGAAGAAATTAAAATTTGTGGTTAACATTTGAATGTCTCAAATATTATAGAAACACCCTCAAAAGTTTAAATTATAAAAAACCACCATAAAATTCTAAAATTTTAAAATTTTCAAACAACAAAACATAAATTCAATAAATTACCTTCATGCACCTAAAAATTTAAAATTTACCAAAATTAAACTTAAAGTTATAAAAATTGCAACAAAAAACTTGTTCAAAATTTTAAAATTGTAAAAAAAAAACTCTAAAAATTTAAAATTTATAACAAGTACACATTAAATCTAGATTTTATTGGTAGACCGCTGATATTTGAGTTTTTAAAAAATTAATCTAAAATTTTAATAATTGCAAAAAGAACCCTTAAATTTTTAGAGTTGTAATAAATATTCTGACATTTAAAATTTATCACCGACACATAAAACATAGAAGTTATAACTGATAAAATTAAAAGTAATTTTTTTTAAAAACACTCCTAAAGTTTTAAAAATTACAAAACACACCCTTAAAGTTTAAATCCACAAAAAGGCTTAAATTTTAAAACTTGGCAAATAAATGTGTAATTACTTGGTATTCTTTCATTAAAGACACACACACATGTATGTATGTATGTATGTATAATTTTCAATTTAGGGTTTACTATCCCTTTTTAGCATATAAAAATAGTCTAAGTTGATGTTGGTAAACAAAAACAAGAATTGATTAAAAATATTCGGTTAAGGAATAAAAAATTAAAAAAATATATGATAGCTTTAAAATTATTTTTACTATATAAATCAAAATAACTACATGTAATTTTATTAATAAGTTGGAGCAGCAAAAATACATTAGTACCAATAATTGATAGATGTTTAAATCCATAAAAATGATAAAAAACTATAATATAATAGCTTAGCATCGATTGATTATAATTTAAAAACATTAATCACTGATGTTAATAATATTTATATGGTAATGCAAGGAATTACATATGAAGAAACTATTAAAATGTTGAGAGATATCATTTAAAAGAATCAAGCTATTTCCATTGCAGAAAGAAAATCCAACCCTCGTCCCTCTCCTTCTTCTTGTTCCCTATTTCGTTTTCCTTCCTCTTTTTTTTTTCCTTTTCCCATCCAAATGGGCCAATCTGTTTGCATACAATCATGATAAATCCTCCAGTGTGTTTACTTATCTTGTTGATAGTGTCTACCAAATTTACTCCCTAATGCATAGGTTACTTCTCATAAATGACATTAGATAGCTAAAAATAAATAGTTTTATTCTTATGAACTATTTTCTCCTGATTTAGACATATCACCCATGACCTTGTTTAAGTCCAATAAGCTTTTCTATAAACTTCATTTTTTAATATATAGTCACTACAATGATTTTTAATAGATATGAAGAGTAGTTTTACTTATATCATTCCGGATTAAAAATATGTGTGATACACCTTTATATTTTTCTTTTGAGTATTTTATGGATTCTTGTAGACCTTGGACTATGTATGCATTGTGATGATGATTGATCACCTAAAGATGTGTTTGATCATATAGTGACCCTAAATAGGGCTGACTGTGCATGAAAACGACTTCCGTCAAAATGTGATTTATAAGCGTGCTTTCATAGCATGACTATACTCTCGATATCGATATCCCGATATGAGATTTTTCCTTGGCTATTACTATTATAGCATCGACTAGACGATGCACCCCTCTGGATTGGACATGTTCTGGGTCATGGTTATCTTTCATAGTTTTACGGAAGTCGTTCCACGGTAACTTTGGGGTTAGTGCACAACATTTCATGCACAGTCACTTAGATTAAACAGAAAACATGGGGTTTATAAAGAGAAATTAGACGGAGAATATAACATGTATATAAACGGGCACTTGCGCATTCCTGATATCCTGAGTAATATATATATATATATATATATATATATATATATATATAAGGGCCAAAAGGGCCAATACCTGACTTGAAGCCGTATTCCCGGGATGGTTTACAGGGAACCGATTTATATACATGAAAATATTCTTCTCTAATTCAAATAACATCTAAAATAATAATAATACGCTTGCGTGTTTGGTGATGGACTTTATCTTGATATCTATGATTAGCATTTTTTATCACTGTAATTTTAGAATTTATCTTTTATTTATATCTGTCACCTACACTTACACGCGCACAATTTCTTCATTTTACATGCTTGTTGAGAGTTTTTACTCCCTTGGGGTTTGCGTGCCCCAGATTCGGGAACCGTTCTTTCTTCGTAGGATCGAGAGTATTTTGAGGGGTAGGCTCATCAGCAGTGATCACCATTCATTCTATCAGTTATCCAGTTTAGTTGATTTAGGTAGTTATTTGGTTTAGGCTTTTCTTTAGCCACATGTGTCTCTCCAGACTATGGTGTATTTTTCATTTCTCTTTAGATAAATTGTGGACTTGTCATAGAACTATGAAAATTTTTGATATTTCTTTATCTATACATTCCTTTTTTTATCTTGGTTACATGTTTTTTGGTATAGTTTTGTCTTTATATCTGTATACAGGATGACCTAGAGGCGTGAATGTGACCATATGGTTGCATTGCCGACCAAGTTACGTTCCAAACTATTACATTTTGGAACCGGGGCATGACAAGGTTTTGATAGAGAAAGTGATAGAAATTAATCAAAAAAACACTGATTGAGTTCAATTGAAGAATAATTTAACAACTTTAACTCAATCAAAGAAGAATTCTCCATGAAATATATAAGAAAAATTACTAAGTATTCATAAATTTTATACTTTGTTCTTTAAGTACTAAAGAAATTAAATATTAATACTACAATCTAAGGCAAATTGCTAATGAAAAATTCATGTATTTAGTTCAGATTTTTATGAAAAATATTAGGGATAGAGCAAATGTAACATTATCGATATAATAGAAACTCTTATTGGATGCACATCAGAAGAATTCATTGTAGAGGAAAAGAAGATAGTTCCTAATCTTATTTAAGTAATAAATTAGGAACACAAATAATTTTATATGTTTAAAATTAAAATTTATTCTCATTGAATTAGGGGAAAAATCAAAGTCAGTATTTCAAGAAGTTTGTGTTGAATATTAGAAATATATTTGACTTCTTTACGAAGTTAAACGAGAAGATAAAAGAATAACGAGCCTAGGAAAGACAACTTCAGCCTGATGTCACATTCAATGTAGATGATGAAGATACTATTCTAAAATTGCCCATGAAAAAGATAAAGGTGAATAAGGATTGATCTTAGCTTAAAAAAAAAAAGAATAAAAGACAATATTTTTCTGAATGTTTTATAAAATAATTTAATTGTTTTGATTGAAATTAGGAATCTTTAGAAGGGAGTTTGATGAACCTTTTTCAATACTTTTATATGCATATGTGGATGCATTTATCATATGAATGTATACTAGAGTTAGCATTAATATTTAGTTTATAATTTTTATAAAGTCCATTAATGATTAAGAACAAATTTTATATTCTCTTTTGTATCGTTTTAGCATACTTTTAATCAATCATCTTGTCTTATTGGTTTTAAATATTCACCTTTCTTGTATAACATTGTTCCAATATTTTTCTCTTTTGCAACACTGTACTTTCTCAAGTAAAGCATAATTTTATGTCAGTCTAAATAATATGAAAACTAAAATTAGCTTCAGATTATATCTATTTCTATCAATTCAAATATAAACATAAAAATTTAAATTAGCTATAACCCATTTAAACAAACATGAAAGAAAATAAATAATCGCAATGGTAAAGTTCAGAGACAAAAGTAAACATAAACTATTAAAGTGGAACCGAGTAACAAATTTTAGTTAGTAAATAAGCCAAAAATAATTAATCATGGTATTTAACCACGTGCATTGCACGTGTATAAAACCTAGTGTGTGTGTGTGTATACACACACATTAATCACCTGATTGGTTAAAAAATAGTAAAATTTAAAGGACTATTATGTGTTGGACATACAAAATTAATTTCGGACCTAATCATAAACCGTAAAATTTAATAATATTAATTTCAATTTTATTATATATTATTATATATGTAATTAATTAATGTAGACAATAAATAAATCGTTTGTTTTATAAAGTATTTCACAACACGTTATCAGCACGATAGTACCTTTCTGGGCTTTATCATCTGGTCGAAGCTATGTTTTCTTTACTATTCTTTATATGTACATACACACACATATTTACACAATAATCTTTATCTGACATCCTTTTATTATATATTTGTTTTTAATCATCATGTACATGAGCTTGAAAAAAATTTAAGACTCATTTCTTGCAAATTTGAAGCATAGGTCTTAAATCATTAATAATATGTTTATTTTAATTTTTTTATATAAAGTATGCTTGCACAATTATTATGTCTTATCTCTAACACAATTATTATATGTCAGCATGTCAAATCGTATAAGCTTGATTTTATTGCTCTTGACATTATTGAAAAGAATTACCTATCATGGATAATACCTGCTAAAATTCATCTAGCTGCTATGGGTCTAGGAAACACAATAAAAGTAATGATTTTCCTTCAGCACCATATTCACGATGGATTAAAAACTGAATATCTTGCAGTGAAAGATCCGCTTGTTCTTTGGAAAAGTTTAAACGAAAGATATGACCACCAGAAAATTGTAATACTTCCAAAAGCTCGTTATGTTTGGATGCATTCAGGGCCATAAGATTTTAAGGCAGCAAGTGAATATAACTTCGTATTGTTTAAGATTACCTCTCAATTAAAGTTGTGCGGAGAAAATATTATAGATGAGGACATGCTAGAGAAAACATTCTCTACTTTTCATGCCTCAAATGTGCTCCTGCAGCAGCAATATCGAGAGAAATGTTTCAAAAAATACTTTGAATTAATTTCATACATTATTGTAGCTGAGCAAAACAATGAGCTATTAATGAAAAACCATGAAGCTCGTCCAGCTTGCTTTGTTCCATTCCCTAAAGTGAATGCGACAACATTTAATACTAACAGGCGTGAATGAGGTCGTGGTCGTGATCGTAGTCGTGGACACTGCCGAGGTTGAAATTATTACCGTAACTGCGGTGGTCATAATAACAACTCTTCTAATCATATGGAAAAAAAAAATCTCACCACCAAAACTGGGACAATATTGAAGAGAATAGCAAAATTGGACAAAATAAGCATTCAATGAGTTTAGAAAATATATGTTATCGCTGCGGCATGAAAGGTCATTGGTCACGTACTTGTCGTACACCAAACCATCTTTTTGAGCTATATCAACATCCCAGAAGGAAAAGGAAAAAGATGTAGAGGCAAATTTTGCCTACAAAAATGAAGATTTTAACCATGATGATCCTATTGATGTAATAGATCTGGATGTAGCTAATTTCTTTGAAAATCTTGAAGGTAGAATTGATCATTTAATTGGTGATGGGAATGTCCAGAATGACTAAAGTTATTTTGTAGTATTTTTATTTACTATATGATTTCTTAGGAGTTTATTACAAAACTTTAAATATGTTGTAATATACTAAAGAAATGAAACAAGAGACAAGAGACAAGAGAAGAAGAGAAAATGTAAACTTGTATTCAATCATTCCATTTCCATACATCGTATTATTTATAGATACATGATGGAATACAAAAGGACATGAAATTAATAGTCCACATACAAAGTAATGTCCACATACATTTTGTCTTTTAGATTTCCACAAAATGTCTCTTAGATTTCAACACTCCCCCTTGGACATTACTTCGAGATGTCAATGCCTCGTTAAAAACCTCGCTAGAAAAACCCAGTGGGATAAAAACTAGTCGAGGAAAAGAGTACACGACATTAGAAGTTTCATGTTGCATTAGTTGTCTCATTAAAAACCTTTACTAAGAAAACCCTGTGGGATAAAACTTAACAAAGAAAAAAAGAGTACAACTATAGATCTTCGGGATCCAAACTTGTGTTGCATTAGTTGCCTCATTAAAAACCTTTAACTAAGAAAACCCTGTGGGACAAAACTTAGTAAAAGGAAAAAAGAGTACAACTATAGTCCTTCAAGGCACAATCTTCAGGATTGCGTTAAAAATTCGCTCCCCCTGATGATAACAATCTTCTGAGTCTATGCTAAGAAAAACCCAGTGGGATAAAACTTAGCGAAAAGAGGTAAATTATGATAATAGACCTTCAGGGCCCAATCTTCAGGATTGTTCTTTAAGAATTTACTCTCCCTGAAGAAGATAGTCTTTTAAGTCTATGCATATTGTGAACATATTTCTCATAAGTTGATGTACGCAGAGATTTAGTGAACAAATCTGCAAGATTGTTACTTGAGCGAACTTTTTCGATGGTGATTTCGTCATTCTTTTTGGAGCTCATGTGGATAAAAGAATTTTGGCGTAATATGTTTTGTCATGGTTCCTTTTACATATCCACTGCTCGTTTGTGCAACACAAGATATATTGTCCTCATAAAGGACAGTGGGGGGAATATCATCTTTCGCTAGACCACGCGAGCCAAAAATATGTCGTATCAACAATCTTAATCATACACATTCTCGTGAGGTCTCATATAAAGCGATAATCTCTGAGTGGTTAGAAGAAGTAGTCACTATGGTCTGCTTAACAGACCTTTAAGAAACGACAGTACCACCACAGAGAAAAAACATAACCAGTCTGAGATCTGGCGTTATGGGGATCAGACATGTAGTCAGCGTCCTAATAGCCCACCAATGTCATATCTTGGTTTCTTTTATAGAATAGTCCAAGATCTTTTGTGCCTTGAAGATAGTGAAGGAAATGTTTAACGACATTTCATTGTCTCCTTGTAGGATAAACACTATACTTTGCTGGCAAGTTCACCGCAAATGCAATATCAGGCCTGATGCAATTTGCGAAATAAAGAAGTGCTCCAATGGTGCTCATATAGGGAACTTCTGGCCCTAACATTTCTTCATTATCTTCTTTGGGTGTAAATGGGTCTTTATCCACTTCGAGGGATCGGATGACCATTAGTGTGCTAAGTGGATGAGATTTATCCATATAAAATCTTTCCAAAACCTTTTTCACATAAGTTGACTGGTGTACAAAAATTCCTTCTGGAAAAATGCTCGATCTGCAGGCCGAGACAAAACTTGGTTTTTCCCAAGTCTTTCATTCAAACTCCGTCTTTAGGCATGAGCTAGTTTTTGTAAGCTCCTTGTGCGTTCTAATAACATTTATATCATTAATATACACTGATATAATATAGAAACCATTTTCGAATTTCTTTATAAACACACAAGGGCATACATCATTATTTGCATATCTCCTCTTCAGGAGGAACTCACTCAGTCGGTTATACTACATTCTACCCGACTATTTCAAGTCGTATAACGACCTTCATAATTTAATGCTATACATGTTGCGATTCTCGTTTTCTCTTAATTCAGGAATTTTAAGTCCATCAGGGACTTTTATATAAAAATATTAGCGTCTAATAACACATATAAAAATATGGTCATGACGTACATATACTGCATAGTTTCTGCCATAGGTATTAACTTGCGGAACATAATATAATCACTAATAGGAGAATATTTTACATCTAGATCGATGTCGGGTCTCTGCGTGAACCCATTGAGCTATGAAACTCGCTTTATATCTCACCACCTTACAATTCTCATTTATTTTTCTTACGAAGACCCATTTATATCCTACAGGGATATATGAACTACAGGTTCAAAATACTTTAGCGAGTTCAGCTCAGCCTCAATTGCCACTTTCTATCTCACCTAGTCCGAGTGCTTCAAGCACTCTATTACCGACATAGGTTCTGGATCCAAATTAATTTTGGAGATAGTAAGAGCAACTGTAGAGGCAACTATGTTGTCGACAACTTTTATATTTATATTATATATTTCTCCTTTTTCACAAATTCGTGGCCACTTTAATTCTTATTTTATGTTAACCAAATCCTTGTCATTTCCCTTAACAATTGGATTTGGCCATTCCGCATCTCCAATATTATAATTATCAAGTGCACATGCAATTTATTAGAGATTCCATCTTCATGATGAACCTCTTCCGGAGGTTATGGGAGTGACTGTCTTTCTATATAGAATTTAGTTTGCCGCGGACTTTTATCTTTTACACTAACATGTTTTATATGCTTCTGGCACAATATGCTTCTGGCATACCAAATCATCAATGATATATTCAACATGAATATGGGGCTTAGTCACTCTTTTCTTAGCAGATTATCATTTGAACTTCTGGTTCAGTTTGACTAGTACGTGGATATAAATATTGAAGATCTTTTTCATAAATGAAATTTCTTGACATTATATTGTATTTTGGGCACTAATCTCCCCCTAATGTCGAGAATTGATCTTCAATAAAAATACAGTCAGCGTACCAAATTGTAAATTAATCCCCTAACATGAACCATAGGTACTAAATTATTGACGGAGTTTCATAAATAATGTATGTACCTTCACTGAGGTCCCATAGAGGTACGCTATGGTGGTGATATAGAAATATGGACTGCAAATAAAGAATACGCAGATGGGAAATGTTTCGCTTCTTCACCACGTATTAGATAAAGGGGGAAAATTGTGATATGCAGTTGGTCGGATTTGGTTTGAATGCCCCATTTAATTTAAGAAAATCCGACGAATCATATTTTACCCAAGATGACCCAATCGCTCATGCCAGAGTTTAAAAAAATTTGGGTCCCTAAATCTCAAACTCATCGCAACATGGTGTATTTTAGGTCAGATAAATTATAAAATATACACATATGAATAAAAACCACATAGGTTCACAAGAGTTTAAAGCAAAATCAAGATAAATTAAAATTGTCTGACAAATGCATATAATCCAAATATAGAAAAAAAAAATAGCTTACCTTGACCACCTCAATAGGATCCACTTCAATGTCCACTACCTTCCCTCGTCCAAGTTTATGAATATTAGTTTTAATTATGACATGTGCTTCAGGCACTACGACTGAACCAATTAAACTTGCATTATGGTTTCTCACAACATCTGGTTGTGTTTTAAACAACTACTAATGCAAGGATTAGTTCATAATGCTTTTAGTTGTACTATTGTAAGAGTACAAGGTTACTTGTTGAATTGTATTCAGTCGAGGATTTAAAATCCAAAAATGGCTACAGGATAAGATCTCCTACTATGTTCATAGCCTCCCCCTTATCCACGCGTATAAGTAATTTTCTGAATTGTAGCATGTGCTCCAAACACAACTCGTAAGCCAACTAGTCTAACATTGTGATTTCTAATCATCAATTGATTATGCTTCTCTGCGACTACTAATCAATTCAGAATGCTAAGTTCAATTCATCAATCCTTCTATCTCAGTAAATCTGTAAATGCATTACCATGTGCAAAATCCATATTCTTTTAGAATATCCATATTTGTAAACAAGTTCCCAAGACTAAGGTCAATCTATAGATAAGAAAACTTAACTAAAACTAACAATATCCAATGAAATTAGCAAGCAGCTTTTTTTTACAGGGGATAAATAAAAAATTATTTGCTATTAATTCGACGGAAAGCTTGATACTATGTAAATAGACAAAGGCCGAATGTATTATTACCTTGCAGAAGATGTACACCTAAAAATCTATTACTACGAACCGATGATCAGGAACCGGCTAGAGCCACTCGTGCTGATAACGTGTTGTAATATACTAAAGAAATGAAACAAGAGACAAGAGACAAGAGAAGAAGAGAAAATATAAACTTGTATTCAATCATTCCATTTCCATACATCGTATTATTTATAGATACATGATGGAATACAAAAGGACATGAAATTAATAGTCCACATACAAAGTAATGTCCGCATACATTTTGTCTTTTAGATTTTCACAAAATGTCTCTTAGATTTCAACAAAATATACTAATATTCTATGTTCATTGATAATATTTCTTATAATATATTTTACCTTTATTTAATGAAGAAAAATATAGATATTCCTGAGTCTTCAATTGGATTCAAGATCAACCATAAAGATATGTGTCTTGCAGATAGTGCAACAATGCATACCATACTTAAAGATAAGACATATTTTCTAATTTGATAATGGGAGAGGCTGATGTTAATACAATATCCGGCAGTGTAAAACTAATTGAAGGCTCTAGAAGAGCTATTTTACAATTTCCTGAAGGAACAAAGTTTATTATAGATAACACATTATTCTTTAACAAGTCTCAAAGAAATTTATTAAGCTTTAAAGATATCGCCGAAATGGATGTTATATTGAGACAGTAAATAAGAATAATGTCGAATATCTCTATATTTCAACTAATGTTTCGGGTGAGAAATGTGCATTAAAAAAAACTACCCTCGTTTTCTTCTAGCTTGTACTACACAAATATTAGTAGAGTTGAAGCATATATATGCCATAGTGAACCAGAAGTTCACTTATCAAAATACTTTTATTATTTGGCATGACCGATTGGGACATCCCAGATCAATAATGATGTGAAAAATAATTAAGAATTTACAAGGACATCCATTGAAAACCCAGAAGATTTTTCAATCTAATGAATTCTCATGTGCTGCTTGTTTTCAAGGTAAATTAATAAGTAGACTATCACCAACTAAACTTCAGATTGAATCTCCCACATTTCTAGAACGTATTCATGGCGATATATATGGACCTATTCATTCACTATGTGGATCATTTTGATATTTTATGGTACTTATAGATGCATCTACAAGATGGTCACATGTATGTTTATTATCAACTCGTAGCCTGGCATTTGCGAGATTCCTTGCTTAAGCAATTCGATTAAGAGCACAATTTCCAGAATATGCAATTAAGACAATTTGTCTTGATAATGATGGAGAATTTTTATCTCATTCTTTTAATGACTATTGCATGCCAGTTGGAATAACTGTTGAACATCTTGTAGCACATGTTGATACACAAAATGGTCTAGCAAAATCATTGCTAAAACGTCTGCAATTAATTGCTATATCATTACTCGCGAGAACAAAACTCCCCATTTCAGTCTGGGGAGATGCCATTTTACATGCAGCAAGACTTGTACGCATCAAACCTACAAGTTATCATAAGTTCTCTCCCTTACAACTGGCTTATGGTCAGGAGCTAAATATTTCCCGTCTAAGAACTTTTGGATGTGTAGTATATGATTCTATTGCTCCACCACAACGCATTAAGATGGGATCTCAAAGGAGGTTGAGAATATATGTTGGATATGACTCTTCTTCTATAATTAAATATATTGAACTAATGAGCGGGGATGCTTTTACGGCACGGTTCGCCGATTGTCATTTTGATGAGACAAAATTTCCAACATTAGGGGTTAAAAATAAACAGCTAAGAAAGTAACGCACAAAATAATGTGAACTAAAAGTTCAAAAGATAATTCATTTGCAAAATATAGCAAATCAATTGCCAGACGCATTTATGGACCCAAAGAGAGTGACAAAGTCATATATACCACCTACAAATGCTCCAATTCGGATTGACGTCTGAGTAGGACGATCTGTTAATATTATAAGCAATAAGTTTAAAGCACGCCTGAAGTGTTGTAGACCAATTGGTCTCAAAGGAAAAAAATCCCCAAAAAAGAAAAGGAGCAAAGATAGTCTCATTAAAGAAGAAAGAACTCTAGAAGAGAGCCAAGACATAGATAAAACTTCAGAAGAGAACCGTGGCATAACTAATCATAAAACTCCAGAAGAAGTTTAGATACCTGAAATAGTAAAGATGAAGAGGTTTCAATAAGTTGTGTCGCAACTGGAGGAAAATAGAACTGAAAATAAATAATTGTCGATAACACATATGCATCTAATGTAACACTCAATATTATATAAGATAGGGAGGATATTGAACAAAATCTGTCGAAGAATGTCGACAGAGGAATGATTGACCAAAATGGAAAGAAGAAATTCAAACAAAATTAGACTCACATTCAAAACGTGAGGTTTTGACCAATAGTCCTAACACCTGAAGATGTAGAACCAGTCGGGTACAAATGAGTGCTTGTGCAAAAAAGAAATGAGAAAAATAAAGTTGTGAGGTATAAAACACGACTTCTTGCACAAGGATTATCCCAAAGACCTAGAGTCAATTATGAGGAGACATGATGGGGGAATTTAGTCTCCTCGCCTACTACGATTTGCGCAACTTGGAAGCCAACCCACAATCAACAAGATATAAAATAACCACAATCAAGAAGAAAGAACACCGAGATTTACGTGGTTCAGTCAACCAACTTTGACCTACGTCCACGGGCAACAATACGATAAATCCACTATATATCATGGAGAACTACAATAGCAACCACTCAACTCTCGTCTCTCAATCTCTCAACCTCACATACATAATCAACTCTCATATTATCTTCAAAACCACTCCTTACAATCTTTTGAACGGACAAAGACTATGAAACCCTCTTCCAATGACGTAATTTTTTGCACGGACAAAGACTACGAAACCCTCGCCTCTCGCATAATATTCTTAAATCGGGCTACACCCTCTGTTAACAGTAGATTACAAGAATATTGCCTCTCTTTTCTCTGCTTGGTTTTTTCTCTAACAATAAAAGAATATATATATGGAAACCAAAACCCTATCTCTAGCCTAACTTCCTAATTAGAATAGGTTTCAAACTCCTAACCATGATGAGACCCAATCTTCTAATCATGATAAATCTCTAATCTTATCTAATTCTCATGAAGTTATACAAAGAATCAAAGACACAATTCCAACAATCTCCACCTTGGATTTGATTCCAAAACTCCCTCAACGATCTACCATTGCCGTCTTGAAACTTTACCTCTCCTGTTGAAGTCTTCTATTTCTTTCGCACTTCAAATCGAAGCACCCGCACTCGAACTGGGACGTTCTGTGACCCTCGCTATCATCTGCTTCGTCGTGATGCCTCCACCTCTCTTGTGCGCACTAAGAGATCTTCGCCACCTCTGATATTAGAAGCAAATTAACTATGCTTCTCCTCCTGAACTGAACTTAAAAGTAATATTCTCCCACTTGTTGTCCTCGTACTCCACCTCCATCGCTCGTCTTGAATAATATCGATGCACCTTTCCTATTCCACACTACGAGCTGGATGACTCTATCTCCTCCATCACTTGGCTTGGACTGAAGATGAGCGCTCATTGTCTTCAAGTCCAATTCCACCATCTCCATCAGCATGTGTGTCACTCAGCCATTCCTGCTTGCAAGGTCCTCCTAATTTGGCACTGTCCTCCTCGAATCTACACACCAACCAGCTATTGCTCCTGCGATGACTCTGAATAATTATATGCTGACAACTCTATTGCTAGAATCACATCTGATGTCTCATCTGTCGCATACTCGTTTGCCCTATTTGCCATGCTGTAAAATTTGTTTTTCCGTTAAATAGCAAAATATCGAACTTCGGACCCCGAAGAAGTCATCATCCTCTAACCATAATCAAAATTCAAATCAGCCACTATAGAGATTAAATTTGATAAAACTGACATAAAAAACGAACTCAACACATCGAAAAACCTTTAGAACGACTCCTGGATCATCAAAATCCGCCTCCAAATCCTCGATAAAAAAAACAAATCAATCTCAATCGTCGGATCTGCGTGAACAATATCCCGTCGCCGATACAGTATTTGCTACAGTAACTTTTCTTTTTCCCCCTCTTTGTCTTGATTCTTGTAACGCCGCCGATCTTCACTTTTGTACGACGTCTATCTTGCGAACTCATTCCCGGATCCATTACCATCGCCCTGATACCACTTGATGGGGAATTTAGTCTCCCGCCTAGTATGATTTGCGCAACTTGAAAGCCAACTCATAATCAACAAGATATAAAATAACCATAATCAAGAAGAAAGAACACCGAGATTTACGTGGTTCAGTCGACCAACTTCGGCCTATGTCCACGAGCAACAATACGAGAAATCCACTATGTATCAGAGAGAACTACAAGAGGAACCACTCAACTCTCGTCTCTCAATCTCTCAGCCTCACATACATAATCAATTCTCATATTATCTCCAAAACTCACTCCTTAAAATCTTTTGAATAGACAAACACTGTGAAACCCTCTAACAATGATTTAATCTTTTGTATGGACAAAGACTACGAAACCTTCGTCTCTTGCATAATTTTTTTGAATCATGTTGTGCCCTCTGCTAACCCTAGATTACAAGAATATTGGCTCTCTCTCTTCTTTGCTTGGTTTTTCCTCGAACAATAGAAGAATATATATAGGAAAACCAAAACTCTATCTCTAGTCTAACTTCCTAATTAGAATAGGTTTCAAACTCTTAATCATGATGAGACCCAGTCTCCTAATCATGATAGATCTCTAACCCTATCTAATTCTCATAAAGTTATACAAAGAATAAAAGACACAATCCCAACAATATTTACACATGGTGGATGCAATTACATTTCGATATCTGATTAGTCTAACAATAAATGAAAGACTTAATATGCATCTAATGGGTGTCGTTACATCCTATTTATATGGCTCTCTTAATAATGTTATGTATATGAATATCCCTGAAGGATTTAAGATGCCAGAAGTATGTAATTCAAATACCCGAAAAAACTATTCAAACAAATTACAAAGATCTTTATACGGATTAAAGCAATCCGGACTTATGTGGTATAACTGTCTTAGTGAATATTTGTTGAAAGAAGGTTATAAGAATGATATAATCTACCCCCGTGTTTTGATAAAGAAATCCACATCTGAATTTATCATAATTGCAATATATGTTGATGACTTGAATATATTGAAACTCCTGAAGATCTTTCAAAGGCAGTAAAATATTTAAAGAAAGAATTTGATATGAAAGACCTTGGAAAAATAAAGTTTTGTCTCGACATACAGATTGAGCATTTAATGAATGAAATTTGAATTCATCAATCGAATTATATAAAAAGAATCCTGAACCAGTTTTATATAGATAAAGCACATCCATTGAGTACACCAATGGTTGTCTGGTCACTTGATATGAACAAGGACCCTTTCCAACCTTGAGAGGATAACGAATAACTTCTTGTTCCAGAAGTATCATATCCTAGTGCAGTAGGCGCACTACTGTATCTTACTAACAATACACAACCAGATATAACATTCTCTATAAATTTGTTAGCAATATATAGTTCCTATCCAACTCAGAGGTCTTGGAACGGAGTTAAGCACATATTTCGATATCTTTAAGGAACAATTGAAATGAGATTGTTTTATTCAAAAGGATCTAGAGCACAACTAGTTGGTTATGCAGATGCAGGGTACTTATTTGATCCACACAAAACTCATTCCAAAAGAGGATATTGATTTACGTATATACAACTATATCACGACGATCTACAAAACAGACTATTGCTACTACTTCTTCAAATCATGCAGAATTAATAGCAATTCATGAGGCGAGTTGAGAATGTGTTTGACTAAGATCAATGACTCAACACATCCAAGGGATATGTGGTTTATCTTTCAAGAAAGAAACTCCAACAACACTGTATGAAGATAATGATGCATGCATAACACAACTAAAAGGAGGATTCATCAAAGGAGACAAAATAAAATATATTTCATGAAAGTTCTTTTTCATGCACAATCTTAAAAAAAAGGTGATATTGATGTTCAACAAATCCGTTCCAACGATAATCTTGCGGATCTATTCACCAAGGCATTACCGATTTCAACTTTTGATAAGCTATTGCATAAGATCGAAATGCGGCGATTAAGAGATCTCAAATGATATTTTTAACAGGGTAGTTTATACAATGAATTATGTACTATTTTTTCTTCACTAAGATTTTTCCCCACTAGATCCTTTCCTAGCAATGCCTTAACGAGACATATTCCTTGTATAATGGATATCCAAGAGGGCGCGTTATGAATCTATTTATGGATGTCCATAAACTCATGAATTTACCTCTCTCCATTTCTCCAACTCTCTAAATTCTCTAATCTCAAGGAATAAATCATTAATTTTACTAAGTATTTCACAACAAGACCAAAAATTTTCAACCATAGTATCCTTTCTATAGATCTTAAAATTTGAAAAAACCAAAATATAAATACATATAATTTCAGCTTAAATAAGTAC
The DNA here is from genome assembly GCA_022839385.1 of Asparagus kiusianus. Lineage (NCBI taxonomy): Eukaryota > Viridiplantae > Streptophyta > Magnoliopsida > Asparagales > Asparagaceae > Asparagus > Asparagus kiusianus. Next base: position 33,000 of record BQKN01000925.1, on the reverse strand, counting down.
AAAATATTACCAAAAAATATAAAAATCAAAATTGAATGATTGAAATTTGATCAACATATAAATATTTGCAAAATATTAACTGAAATATAAAAAGTAAAATTAAGGTCTTATAACGATTGAATTGTATCCGAACTTACTTTTCAAAGAGATTTTGAAATCCAAATATATATGAATCAACAAATATACCATAATATACATGTTACATAATATATACGAATCATCATAATGAATCAAATAAAATCAAAAGTTACTATTTAGATAGCTTTTGAAACCAAAATGTTTGAGAATAAAATTCTACTGCAATGTTGTGTATAAGTGGGAAAGGAATGAGTTTTTGGAGTAGTTTGGTAGGAAAGGAATTATTTTTTAATTTGGTGGTAGGCAAGATAACTTTTTATGATATAATGTGATAGGTATAGTATGAAATATTTTCTAATTTTGTGGTAGATAAAAACTATTTTAAAAATTATTATTATAAATTTTAAGACTTTTTAAAATTCATAATTAACTATTTTAAAAATAATTATTATAGATAAAAACTATTAATATAAAAAACTACAAATTATTTCAAATTGTAATATATTTATTCAAATATTAAACAAATTAACTATTATGTATATAATATTAGGCCAAAAGATAAAAGCTATAACTATATAAATAAGCTACAACTGATATAAGATACAACTGATATATATACTCGATAATTGATATCTCAATGGAAGGATGCCTAGTGATTTTCAGTGATTCTTTTCATAAACAAAAGACCAAAAAATGGGAGTAGAATCGGAAACTAGTGGAAAGATCATGCTTAGCACGGACTAAAAAACTAGCTAATCATTATAACAAACCCAAAAAAACTTGATTAAAAAGTGAGTCCCCGTTGTTGATTGCAACAAAAAACCATTTAAAAGATAATTTTTGACAAGTAACAGTAGTTTTTGTAGAATGACTCCATTTTAAAGGTGGTTTTTGGGGCGGATCAATCCATTTTGATGTATTTAGTAAATAAAAAGCTACAGAAGAGTATTTATAGTGTTAACTCCTGTTCAAAGTTAAAAAATAGCGGATGACTGTAAGAGCACAGCATGCAACTGAAGAGCAAAAACTTTCTGAAAGCAACAGCACAATCAAGCAAACACAACTGCAACTGATTGAACTACTCTTATGTTGGGGAGAACAGAGAACAGAGCTCAGGACCACAACAACAGGGAGAGAAACTAGACAAGTTTAGTAATGAGACTGAAGATTAAATGGTACCAAGGTCCTGCAAACTGGGATGTACTTTAAAATGGTCCAAGTTTCATGAGGATCTAACAATGAGTGATACCCATAAATTAAAAAAAAATAAATCTTTTTGCAGAGTACTCCATGCTATTTTGACCCGGTTCTCAATCTTCCACAATTGATTGCACCATCATGAAGCGCAGAAGTCAGACAGGGATGGACCCAAAAATGCAAATCAAGATTGTAATTGCACATAGATGCTGTATGGTATCGTTGTCTTAGACTTACTACCCTTGCAGTTTCATTGTTACGGACAGAGCTCCTGGGTTAAAATTTTTATTGACTGTTTCACTCTTGGATGGACTCGCTAATTTCACGCAGAGACAATAGGCGAAAAAAATTTCACCCTGGGGAAAAGAGGGAAAAAATAAAATTGAAAAAAAAAAATCCTTAGGGTGTCCATCTGCATCCATGAAACCACAAGGGCAGTAAGCTCAAAACAGCGATACTTCAGGGTTATATATGCAATTAACCCTATAATCAGTTATACACCCACATGCCCTAAGATCAAAAGATTGTCAGTACTATAGTCATATACCACATGCCCTAAGGACCCTGAGGTCTTATTGGCTTTTTGGTAATGCTAACTCAAAAACTGTCCTTGTTGTATTCTACCATCTAGCCAAATGAGTCCTGGTCATTCTTCAGTTTACATTACAAAGAGGGCAGAATAAGAAAAAAGATGGAGGAGGATTAACCAAGTCGCAATCAAATGATTTCCAAATAATGAGCATCTTAAGAAAAGGATTAACGAGGTTGCATGTAACTTTGCAAAATTAATAGGAACTAAAGTGCCCGCTATTGTAGGACCAAGGTAGATAATAAATCCAAAGGCCATTATAACGTTCAAACAACTGCATTGTAGGTGTATAAAGGCATTCAGTATGTTGCAGGAATTCAAACCACAAACAGAGAGCAAACATGCCTATGACTACACATTATTTCACAAAAGAACAAATTTCTTTAAAAATGAACCTGCAAAACAATTCATGTGCAAAGATTATGGAAAGATTTCAGTCCATTTAATATAGAGATGGCAAATAGGTACAAGAATATCACACCAATTGCAAGCAGACCCCCTGTACTATCCCCCAACTGTGAAAGATACCCTGAGTATTTTTTTCTTCTTCTTATTTTACCCTCAAAATAATAGAGAATTGTTTTTTCCTGACAAATAGAACTCCTGTGGGTAAACGAGTCAAAACACTCAGGAGGCTGTGCATCTGCAACAATAAACTGAATGGGGACCGTATATCTGTGGTTAATCCTTGTCATTATTCACTATGGTCAAGAAAGTATAAAAGCAAAATCTTACCTTAGCCTTAGAAAGCCATCACCAAGCAATTACATGCAAACATCACTGCATTAACCCCTATTCCACGCCTCGTCTTATCCTATTCCATCATCTTAACGAAATACTACTTCCTGACTAAATAGAATGAATTTAACTTTTATTGCAACATTAGCTACTGAAATTAATGTAACATTGTGGAAACTTAAATGATTCATCAACAGTAGGTTTGCTTCACCAGCAAGAAACAATAAGACACTAAAACCCTTCCTTTTGGTTAAATTAGTATATTTCAAGAGTAACAGGCTTTTTTTTATACATATCCATGTTCAACAATCACTTCAACATGTCAATAAGAACGAACATTACACATTCTATCTAATCCTCGTCACTAACTGATAATTAATGTCAACAACTTCAACAATATACTTCAGAAACAAAAGCGATATGGAATAAAGCAAACAAATGCATCACTTCCTATGCTACATATCTCCATTTTGAAACCATATAAGGGTCAATATGTACATCAAGTTTACCCTTACCAAATATATAGCAGAAGCTAAATGATCACGAAAACATCTCATTTCCCACCTCATACTTGAACATAATGATAAATTGGCCTACCTATTGACATAAGCAACTGGAAGCCAGTAAAGTTCTTTCAATTATAAACTCAGCTAAATTGATGCACAAAAAATGATCGTGATACAATGCGACGCTATGAGCTATGTTTAATTCTTGCGAAAGAAGTAGATCACAAGGCACAAATAATCTACAGATTCAAGGCACATATCACAAAAAGGTAGTACATATCCTGATGCATGTAAGCTTATGATGTAAAAGTAAATTATTAACATGAGCTTGAGAATGGCAAGGTAAAAAAAATTACTAGCACATGATATAAGAGACACCACCCTTTTCTCAACTAGTTTCAATATTTATCTCCGGAAGCAACTATTCCTAAATAAGGGATCTGAGAGACCAAGGCGATTGTCGGTGGCAAATATCGTTATCTTTCACCTTAAAGTTTAGAAGAAACTCTTGAAATTTTCTTCCACTTTGGATAAATATCAACTCCATTACTCAGGCTACAATTTGACCCCAGTCTAGCCACATTTTACAGGAAACTCCTATCTAGAAAATATATTACATTAGGTTCTGATATTAAGGGAGTTGACAACAAAAGAATAGATACTAATGAATTTACCTATACTTCAACCAATTCTTGTTCCCCTGGAATTGCTTTGATTTGTATCTAATTCCATTTTGAAGGAAAATAGCGTGAACGATGACGATGATGAGGTAAGATTGGCCATGTAACTGATCAAAGCACTAGAGATCAATTCAATACACAAGCACCGTGAACTTAGGTGACTCGAGTAAAGAAGATTGTATTTTATTTAAAGTCATATTGGGTAGTTACGTCTGGGAATTACATGCACAAGTTAATAACCAAATTGCTTCTGCTCTTTACTTATTTCATTAAAGGCAGCAAACACCTCATTGGTTTTAATTGTACCTTAAATGAAGGGGGAGCAATTTTTGGTGCTGAAGCTGTTTCTACTTGGAACTCCTTTCACTTTTCCTGTATCTTTGAATCAGAAAAGAAAGATAAACCTTTTCCATGCCTGAGCTTTTTTACATAGTAATTTGAATAAAGGAAGTTATAAATACTGGGCTTAAATTTTAATGATATAATTACTTGTTGTAAATTTGATAAAGTTTGATTTAAAAGACAACCACAGTACAAACTCTTTAACAACCTATATGCTGTTCATTTACGTTCACCCCCTATTGTACCCCAAATGGCCAAATCTGAGCTTTTTGCCAGTTTAAGTTTGCAATTGAAAGTATCTTAATCCTCTCTCTGCAATAGAAGAAAATAATGATGTTAAAAAAATCAGTTCTTTACATGCACTTGCTATGAATTTAATTTAATAGATATGACATCATATAAAACTGACAACTCCAAAAACAAACAGGCTACACAATTTACACAAGATTGATATTATCACTTCCCAAACATAAATAGATATACAACATAACAGAATAGGATATTCATTAAAATAACGCTAACGTAAAAAAGCACAAATACAACTGATAACAAGTGAAACTCTCTATCCATTTATTCCTCATAAACATAGGTCAAAATCATGAACCAACAAAGGATAAAAATCTTTATCAATGACCCAACAATGCTAAGCCCGGACAAAAAAAAATTAAAAATTAAAAAAAAATAAAAAAGCAACTACATCAGATTATTAATCTGTCATGCTTGCATGAACATATATCTCTAAAAACTTCGTTCACGGATACCGAACCTTCCACATGCAAACTAAATGAGCATGATCGAAACAAGAAATGGACGTGGATAAAAAAAATAAGTGAAGAGTTACATAGATGAGACCATTCTATTGAATATTGAGACCAATCTTAATATGGAAAAAAAGAAAAAGCAAAGAAAAGGAAGAAATTACCAATCATGAAGAATCAAGACCCCAAACATTGACAAATCTTTCTGATCAGCATCCCATAACAGCACAATTATAAACAAAGCTCCCTGAATGTTTGCTCGCAATCATCTCCCATTGAGGAGGCCCCTCATCCGGAATCCACGAGTTGAGCTCAATCATCCCTCCCCCTAATCCCCTTGGTCCGCCAATGACAATTAGCCTCTCCCCACAAGCTCGAAAAGCCAATCCCCATCCATTAACCGACACAGATCTCTCTGGCAATCCCCCAAGAGTCACCCAAGAGGTATTCCTTTTATCATATTTCTTAACTACTTTCTCTCCATAATCCGCTGCATAGAGTTCGTTCTTGACCACCGCAACGAGCGGAGGAGCACCACTCGCTCCGTTGAGCCCCAAAGACATTTTGGGGATCACTCTCCAAACCCCTCTCTCCAAATCATACTCTTCTCCACAAGTTAACACCTTGGTGTTGCTCGCCATCCCTCCTATAACATAGAACTTGTTGTCCATAAAAACACCCGAACACATTTTTCTCGGTGTATTCATGCTTGGAAGAGTGAACCAAGATTGCAGTTCACAATTATAGAGCTCTGCCGAGCTCAATATATTACCAAAAGCATCGGTTCCTCCTGCAATTATAGCCTTCTCTCCTAAGCTTGCAGAGCCAAAGAGGCATCTTGGTGAAGTCATTCCAACACCAGGGGACCATGAATTAGTCAATATGCTATATTTAAGAACAATGTGTGAAAGAACAACTTTTCCAAAGACAAGAAGCTCAGTGCCAACAGCTAGTGATTCTTTATCTGAACACATGAAGCAGTCATCAGAGGGCATTCGAGGGAGAGTGATCCACCGACTGCCATAAGGATCATATGCTTCCCATTCAAGAACATTGCAAGAGAAGTAAACCCAGTGCTCGGCGATTCCCTGCTGACGACGCAGCCGATAGAGCTCTCCCTCTCGAATTAAGGATCGAAAGCTACGATTGAGGGATGCAAGAGCTCCATAATCAGAGCGAGAGCATCGGAGGAGGCAATTAATGGATATATCCCGACCAATCGGGTTAATGAGACCATAAGATGAGGAGCCTTCACTTGATGAAGACTGGCATTCCATCATTCCTTTCTTTTTCTTGTTCCTGTTTATTTCTTCAAGTTCTTCCTTGTGTTTGTTATTGTTAAGGAGTTCGAGAGTCATGTAAACCCACTTCAATTCTTGCTCGCAACCACTTGGCAAAGTTCTTGAAACCAAGCAAGAATTACCTTCCAACATTATCTTTGAACTCGAAATTGAAACAAAATCTTAACTTTTACTAATGACAACCACTCTTCACCCTCCCAATGACAAAATACGGAATCCGAAATAGAACAAAAGGTCAAATTTCAAGTGTGAAATTAGTTCAGGCAGAGAAAATTAATCTTACCCAAATTAGGAAGGAGGGATTTTGGGGGCAATAGAGATTAGAAAAGCAAGTAAACCCCACAAAAATTGAATCTTTTAGGGTTTCTGAAGACAACCATGAATCAAAATCGGTGAATCATCGATCTGAACAGTAAGAAAAGGTATCTCTCGATCGAATCAGATCGATCTCATGAAGGCCTGGACGAACAATCAGAAACTTCCCAAAATACCCAAAAAAATTTAGGGGAAAATTAGAAGGAAATTACCCGAAATAGAACTCCCAAACTTCCCATCGATAGATTGAGGAAATCTAGCGAGCACTTTCCATTTGATTACGAGAGAAGAAAGGATCTATAAATGAGAGATCTCAAAGAAAGCAGGGGCAAAATGGGAAGAGGGGTAAAAAACCAACAAAGAACAGCACTTGGTGATGAAGCAGAGCATGACCTTATTGGGAATTAAAAACATATAATTATTTCCTCTCTTTTCTTCCTAAAATGCCCCCACCATCTTCACTACTACTCTCTTTCTCTTGCCGAGCTCTGAAGGCTCTGCCCTCCCGCTTCCTTTTATCCTCTCCTTTTGTCTAATTTTTTTATTTTAATATTTATTAATTCTAATAACAAAATTGAGCTAATTATTATGAGAATTTTTTTAATACTAATTAATTTTGTTTTCAAAAGTGGGACCCAGTACTCGCGAGTCTACGTTTCTTTGGTTAATCGTTGGTCGGTTGGTTGTTCGAAACAAACTCGGGTTGGCGTTCTGACTCGCTCTGATTATTTTTCTAAACGAGTTATTACAAATATACCCACGAAATCTACATTATTGCAAATGCACCCCAAATCTGAATATTTACTAATTTTTTTTTGGGAATATTTACTAATTTATCTTTACGTTTTTTCTTCTTTTTTACGTTGAGTTAAAAGATTGCTCTCACATGACACCATTAAATTCAAGACTGAGAATGGATGGAAAAAAAATGCTATGTCTCTTCCCAAAAATATATATGCATCCGACTTTATCCTACAAATTCGTATTTTTGTTACTTAACCTGTATCAACTATCAATGATAATGATCTTAAATGATAGGGGTATAAAGCTTCGATATATGAGGATGTAGTGTAAGTTAGAAAAATGCAGATTTTAGAGGGGTGTATAAGCAAAAAAATAATGATAACTCTTTTATGTCTTTCTAATTTCTATTTTCTTGTATCTTCACAAGGGAATAAGGTTAAAGGGACAGTTAAGGATGAAGACGGTTCTCCTTGCGTCTCTCTTACTCAAAACCTTTGGAAGGAGCTCTTTATTCTCGAGTCTATTTCTCTGAATAAAGGGAGATAATTGTCACTAAGGTTATGGCCTTAATTTGACGGAATAAGTTTATGCAAATAATTGTGAGCTTGTGTTCGTACTTGCAAGAGATAATTGAGAATAAGGATTTTAGGGGGATTGGAGAATTGGATCCTTTAGAAGAACTAGATGCTACATTCTTGCGGTTTGTTCTTGTTGTTATGAGAGCAGGATTTTTGATAGTGGGTTAGCAACTTTGCTAACAATTTCAATCTCCGTGTGTGACGTTTTGGGGACTGGATTCTCTCAGCTGTTCATATATATATAT
>BQKN01000925.1:813-14929 GCA_022839385.1 Asparagus kiusianus | reverse complement strand
CAACGGCGCCACACCCGGGCGACTCGGCCAAAGCCGAACCACCCAGGTGGCTCGGCCAAAGCCGAGCCACCCATGGGTGGCCGGCTACCTATGGCCGACCCAGATCTGTGCCAAGGCATAGATCTGAGAGCCTATAAATAGACCCCCCTTGGTTCATTTTTCAGAGGTTGGAAATTTTGGAGAGGCGAAGCCCTGCTGGATTCAAGACTCGGATCTAAAAAAGATCCAAGCTTTGGGACTTCGAGGACTCGCTATTCCAGATCTGGTGCTCGGCGATCGTCAACGCCAAATAAGGCAGGAGTTCGAGAGGACCGGATCTCAGATCTACGCAGGCGTACTCCGGATCAAAGCTTGGTCTTTGATCCCGAGATTTGGGCGATTATTTCCTTGGTGAAATAATCCCCCTGACTATTATTTCCTTTGTGAAATAATACCCATCGTACTGTGTAGATCCGACCGGATCTAGATCGCGCGGTGGTCAACGGATAAACCCCAGCGCAGGCGAAGAACCCACGCAAGCGAGCGACCGCAAAACAGGAGCTCGTGATTTGTTCGACAAACAAGGAAAGAAAGTTATAATTTTTTTTATTTCTTTTATTTGATTTTCATTGTAACCGGATCTTATAAAAAGACCGGATCTTTGTAACAGAAAAACAGTTATTTAAGATGGCAATGGAATCGGTGAAGAAAGCAACGAATTTTCCCGCGAACATCGAGGAGACTGCTTCAAACCATATGGCGATTTCTTTAATCTGCAAACCAATTTTTCTTTCTCTACAGCTCGGAATCCCAATGGCTGAGTCATATATATTTCTTCATCAAGATCACCATGAAGAAATGTCGTCTTCACATCCAACTAATCTAACTCCAAACCATATTGTGCCATCAAAGCTAGCAAAATCCGAATAGAAGAGTGTTTTACCACCGGAGAGAAAACCTTATTATAGTCAATTCATTCTTCCTGTGCATAGACCTTTGCAACCAACCTAGCTTTGAACCTTAATGGAGTGCCATCAATGCCCTCCTTCTTCGTGTATACCCACTTGCAACTAATTGCCTTCCGCTCCTTTGGAAGCTCAACAAGCTCCCATGTATCATTCTCATGAAGAGACTCCATCTCCTCCTACATAGCTACCTACCACGAATCAGCCTCCGAACTCTGCTCAGCCTCTCTGAATGTAGTAGGCACCAACTCATCGATACTTTCCACCGAAAGTGCATATGCAACTACTGTATCGGTATACCATGCTGGCATCCGTATGTCTCTCATCTGTCTCCAAATCGTAATAGAATCCTAAACCTAAACGGTCGGTCCCTGATCCTGTACATCAGTACCCGTATCCTTCGTGTCACCATCGTGCTTGCCTGGCGTCACCTCAGTCGGTACTCTAATGGATACTATACCATCTGGACAATGTGGAGCTGCATCGATCTCCACCACCTGCGATATCTCCTCCGTCGGGTCGCTCTCCACCTGATGAGAGCTGGGAAGCTTCAAGATAGAAGCCTCATCAAACGTAACGTCTTTACTCAGCATAATATTCCTATCAACTGGATCTCATAGCTTGTATCCCTTGACACCACGCTTGAATCCTACAAATATGGCATTCCTAAGTCGAGGTTCCAATTTATCTGTAATCACATGATAAAATACAGGGCACCCAAATACCTTAAGCTGATCATAGTCGTGTGCTGGCTCTCCTGACCATATTTCCACAGGGGTCTTCCCCTCAATCGCAGATGAAGACAGACTATTAATAAGGTGGCTCGCATATGTAAGTGTCTCAGCCCAAAAGATCTTCTCCAAACCACTCTGCGACAACAAACATCAGTTCTTCTCCAGCAAAGACCGATTTAGCCTCTCTGCCACCCCATTTTGTTACGGTGTATGACTAATCGTGAAGTGCCTCTCTATACCCTCGTCTCAACGTAGCTGCAGAAAGGGGTCTGAAGTATATTCACCACAGTTGTCGGATCGTAACGTCTTGATCTTTCTCCCAGTCTATAGTTCCAATCTCTTCTTCTACTCCACAAACAAATCTAGGATTTTACTCTTCTTCATCATGGTGTACACCCAACATTATCTAGAATAGTCATCAACAAACATGACGAACCAATATCGACCACCAAGTAATGCAATTTTAGTAGGACCCCAAACATCTGTGTGCACGTAGTCCAAGATGCCCCTCGTCCTATGAATGGCCATCCCGAACTTCACCTTCGTCTTCTTGCCAAAAACACAGTGCTCACAGAATTCCACTTTACCACTTGTGGCTCCCTTTAATAGCTCCTGCTTGCATAGCGCCTGCAGTGACTTCTCTCCTGTATGCCCCAACCTATAATGTCAAAGCTTGCTTATGTCCGCCTCTGAAATAGCCGAAGCAACCTGACCAATCTCGATGCTCCCCTTCAGATAGTATAATTTTAACTACGGACTCCCTTCATCACCACCAAAGATCCCTTAGTAACCTTCATTACAGCGTTTTCAAAGGTCACCTTGAATCCTTTTGCCTCCAAAGCTCCAACTGAGATAAGATTCTTCTTCAGCTGAGGAACAAATCTCACCTCCTTTAATTCACGAACTACTCCATCATGCATCCAGATCTGCACAGTACCTATCCCACAAATACCACAGGACTGATCATTTCCCATGACTACAACTTCCCCATCGAGCTTCTCAAAAGATGCAAACCAATCTCGCCTAGGGGTCACATGATAGGTAGCACCGGAATCAAGCATCCAATCCGATGCATGCAAGTGGTTCACCTCCAGAGTAATCAGTAAAGAAAAACTTGAATCATCGCCTTTCGTAATATTTACCTCATTGGCCTTCGGGCCCTTTTTCTTGCTATTCTCCTTCTCTTTGATTTTTGGATACTCTCTTTTCCAATGTCCATGCTCCTTGCAGAATACACATTGGTTCTTTCCTAGCTGGTGATGACCTCTTGACTTTGACCTTCCTCTATTATCATATTTTGGATATGAGCTTCTACCTCTCGTCGATAAGGCCTCGCCTGAAGTACTAGCACGGGAAGTCTCATTGTCCTTCCTCCTCAAATCATAATTCGTTAATGCATTAGTAACTTCACTATAGCTGATAGAAGATATTCTTAGACCCTAGAGGGGGGTGATTAGGGTCTTATGCTAATCTAATCCGATTTTATGCCAATTAAAACTTATTAATAAATTATTCTTCTTGCAAGATAGATATACAATATGTTATAAGAAAGAATAAACAATATGAACAAATGAATATATCCTAGCAATGAGATATACTATGAAATATATGTAAGGATATATCAACTAACACAAGGGTGAAATAAACAATCTATAAATGTGATAGGGTAATTGACAATGGCGACAAGAACGTCATGAACACTAAGCACAAATGAAACGCCAAAACAAAATCAAACACAAGCAAATGATCATGGAGTTCGGACCTTTCGTCCTACGTCTCCGCTCCCCACTCCCGGGGAGAAATCCACTATCACAACCGGGTTTTCTACGCTCACCCGAATAACATTTACACCTCACAATTTTATTCACGGAGTTCGTTCCCCACGACCTACGTCTCCGCTTCTCACCTCGAGGATATCTCCACTACACACTCGGTTTTCTAGCTAATCAAAAACTTTACAATCTCACAATATGATAAATTTATTCTCTATAATAGATAAGAACTCAATGTAAGCTCATACTCAATTGTTACAAATCTCACCAACCCAAAAATACTATATATAAAAATACAATAAACTCAAGTGGGTGGGTGTAAACAATGAGTGAAATAAAATCAAACTCAATTAAAGTCTAGCAAATATAAATATGACAATGTAAGTGTAAACAAGCTAGATAATTAAGTTGAGAAAACTTCTCTAGAACAAAAAAGATGGATATGTGAAGTGAAAAGCTCAAACCAAAGATGATCTCCTCTTCTCGTGAAACAATCTTCACAAACTTGAAACTTTTAACCCACACTTAAACAAAACTTAAACTCTTGTAAAAACTTATTTAAAACATCCCTTGGTGATAGAAAATAGTTATGAAAAAGGGGTATATATAGGAAAGAAGAAAACAACCCAAAAAACCCTAAAAACCCACTAAAAAATAAAAATCAGCAAGTTACTGTTACTGTGCAACGGTAACTTCGACGGTCGACCGTGTCGGTCGACCGCGAGAAGCAAAATTACAAAACAGCTCTCCGGACTACATATGGTTGACCGTGGCAGTCAACCGTACTATAGAACGGTCGACTGTAGCTGTCGACCGTACTGTTCACAGATAGTTTCTGTTTTTGGCAGATTCTGGAATTTTACATATATAACTTTATAAAATTAATTAAAAATAGTAAATCAACTCCAAAAATCATAAAATTTTGAGAAAAGGTTCTAGACATGTATATAAACATTCTAGAGAAAGAATTTCTGAAATATTACTTTCCAGTTGAGAGAAATAAATATTTAAGACAGATATATAGTTTCTGAAAAAACTACTAAAAACTCAGTTTTGTAAATTTAATTAAAAATAACAAAACAACTCCAAAATTAATAAAACTTGGCGAAATGTTTATATATATGATTATAAACATTTAAATGAAGAAATTTTTCAAATCTCATTTCCTAATTGTGAAAACGTATCAGTTTTGCAAAAATATGCACGAACATGTGCACGAACATGAGCTTATTAAAAACTTGATTTTGTAAATTCAAATAAACATAACAAATTAATTCTAAAATTGATAAAACTTTGATAAACATTTATAAACATGAAATTGAACATGTTAGAAAAAGAATTTCTCAAATTGAGTTTCCCATTTGTGAAAACTTATGTATTTTGTAAGTGTGTCCAAAACATGAAAATGTGATATACATGAAATTTAATGTTTTGACATAAACAATATTTTAAAATCCTATGAAATGATTTTATAGACTTAATGAAATATGTATACAATAATTGAAATATGTATACAATAATTGTTAAGTCCATAACCAAAACTTGTGTATATATATAACTATATATATATAAACCAAATATGTGTGTATGTATATGATTGAGCTTAAAATACTAACACACATAATATAAACCTAAACTAATGTTACCCAAGCTTAATCTTGATCTTCATTGTAGCTCAACTTGGTAAACTTTGTGGATGAAGCTTGGACTTGGATCTTCAACTTGAATTGCAAGGCTTCAACCATTATTCCGCCAACCTCCATTTGATATGATCGTTATGACGTAATTCCATCCATCCTCCAACGTGTTGTTGTCTACAATAAATAGAAAATCATAAACACTAGACAAACAACATTAGTAGTAAATTGTTTATTAAACATCATCAAAATAAAAAAGCCAACAGATCTCTCGTTCAACAAAGTGAGCACAAAGGTGTCATACTCCTCATCTGGTAAGGAGCCCAATAAAATAATAGTCTTGTACTCATCCGATATCTTCTCATCAACATTCGTCAAGTCCGACAACAACTTAGTGTAGTTGTTCACATGAGCCGCTAGTGAGGTGTCTCGGGACATCTGAAATCTGAACAATCTTCACAGCAAGTGCAAACGGTTCTCAACACTTCGTAAGATACTTATTATTGAGAATTTCCCACATCTTTATTGCAGACGTCATCCCAATCACATCATACTTTAGCTCCTGTTCCAAACAGGACCTGATCACCCCACAAGCGTTCCTATTCATATTTTCCTATATCGCCTCTTCATATTTTGGTGGTCTCTCATGGACCATGATGGTCTCCTCCAAGTTCTGAGCATTGAGCGCATCCTGTACGTCGATCATCCACAAACCAAAGTTAATTTTACCGTCATATTTCACCACACTAATTTTGGTGTTCTAAAAACTAATTTGAACTATACTCGTCATCGACTTGTTGCTTTCACCTTCTTCTCCCATTACAAACTAACTCTAAGTTGTAGAGAAAGAATCAAACTTTGATAGAAATTAAGAATTACCCAACTGAACCCTAGATCGGATTCCAAATAGATCTTCTGTCTACACGAGGAAAGCGAAATCTCCAACGGCAACTCCTAATGCTATCTCCACCGAAGTCTAGAACTCCAATAACCAAGCTTCACACAAGAATCTTCCTCCACCTAATTTCAAAATCCTAGATCTGAAATCTGGGCTCTGATACCACTTGTTGCGCGCAGCGAAAATTTTGGCAGCACTTCGGTAGCACAACAAGAAAGTCATATCACAATAGGAATTCCTGTTTTACCCAAAAAACAAGAACTTTAAGCAAAATATCTCAACAAGGTGGGATATCTACTCTTCCTCTCATCAGTTCTAGGACTGACCTGTCGAGAGAACCTAAATAAGCTATTACAAATCACTCAAATAACGAGACAACCAATTTTACGTGGTTCGACAAATTGCTTACGTCCATGAGGCAAGGAGGGGAAGATCTACTACTAAAGAAAAAGAATACAAATATGGTTTACAATCACACAAGATCGCACAAATAACCCTCACAAACACTCTCAAATCTCTCACAAATATCTCCACCAATGGATGCTGAAAACCCTAACAAAAACCGTTGCAATTTTTCTCCACCTGCTTGCACGAACTCTCTGCCTTGCACGCTGCCAAAGGAGGAAAAAAAAGCAGGCAACCTTTTATTTTTCTTGCACACCACCTAGGGCACGAAGAAGCTATATTTATAGCTTCAATATATATTCGGGTGGGCCTGCACTTGGCCTGCACCCGCGTTCACCTCTTCACGTGGTTTCATAGGGTCAACTTGTATGATGAGTCGAGTGAGGACATTTTTCGACTTGGCCCTGGTTTAGGAAGGGTCGAGTGCTGAAGCCGCTCAAATCATCCTTCCCGTAGTATGGCTAATTAGGTACTTAAGGTGGGACAGGTGTCAACTCCTCATGGAGAACTAATACTTAGCTATTTGTACGATATAACACTAACCTATATTAGCATTTGCATCCTTGTCTCTGAGTAGTAAATAGATAAAATATTATAAGTATCGTATCTGATACATGTCCTTATTAGTAATCCCAATATAAGAAAGTTTATGGTAGCTTTGTGCAAAACATCTCGATCGAAATTTATGGTAGTTTTGTGAAATTTACCGGTACCCTTGTTATGCAAGAACGTTCAAAAGTTAAATAAATTGATATAAAGGAATTAACTGTCCAAATTACATGAAAAGTACTACAACATTAAAAAGTTTAATTGTAAAGTAGGTTAAGAATTAATACGATAGTTGACCATATTAATTTCTTAGCCGCCTCGTGCTTTCAAATCTTCACTTTCATTAGGTTACATTCTTTCAAATTGCAATATTTATAATTCAACATGTCACTTGACTTGATCATAACAACAATTTAAGTAATTGACATGCTTTTTAATTATTATTTTTTTCTTCTTTTGGGTGGCTTTCCACCATATCATGAAACCATGCCAAACAACTCAAAACCAACTCAAAACCAATTCGTGACTTTTTAGTTAAAAAGACTTTGTTTTCTTTCATGCACCAATGTGCATGGCCAGAGATATCAATAAGCAAGTCAACCAAGCAATCACAAAGAGCTACCTCATCCTCTACCGCAATCTAGTGCAAAACCTAGTCCTCAGGGTTCTTTTCTAGAAATAAAAATTAAATAAACTTATTAACAAAGATCTTGGAGGAACTTTCAGTTGGATTGTGTCCATTAATTGTTGTAATATAAAATTGTAATTGTCAATCCTTAACCAATTGTATTAGTTTTGTTTAGAGAAGGTGGCTCATAGAGAAATCCACCTTCAAATCTCATCAAATACATATTTCAAACCGATTTTTAAAACAATGTTGCTACACCAATTCAGGTTCTAATTCATTAAAAATACGATAACATAAAGATACATGTCAGAGCATAGAGCATATAATTATATACTTGAATCTTTATTATTATCCGGGATTTTGGTGAAAGTTGAGTAGTAAAATGGTAATCCTTCTACCGATTAAGAAAGGGAAAAATCTTGGTAGCGGTACTAAAAATATCAACTATCTAGAGAGCATGGTCCGCTACAAAACTTCTTCCACGGAGAGAGCATAAAAATCATGATGTTTTTTTTTTTTTCATTATAGGAGAGCATGAGATGCAATGTCCTAGAATTAGTCGGAAACCATATATAGGTAGCTAGCCTTGCTTGATTCCCTTTGCTCTTCTAAAGCTACTTAGGAATTGACATTGGATTAGCATAATTATTGTTGCCTACTAGAATTTCACTAGGTGGCCCTATAGTACTTGTTGAGCTGGGGGGGGGGGGGGGGGGGGGGTCTTAAGAACCCCATGATGAATGCAATAACAAATGATTCTTGTAAGAATGTTACATCATATTTCAATGAATAGGATGAGTATAATGCTCAAATGCTAAGTTAAGATTGCCACCAATAGTATAAAGTTAAATGCACTTTGTTCTTTGTTCCTTTCACATTCCTAATTCAACCATAACTTTTCTTCTCATGAAAACAATGGTTATTTATTTGCAAGGCAACAAATGACACCATAAGCTAGCTAAGATTCAAAGTACTCCACCTTTTCTTAGCTCGAACTCCCTGTTTTGTTGTGGACTCTAGCCTTTATTGGATTTTTCAACATACAAAGAGGGATAGTGGTAGAATCATTTATGTATTTAATAAGTTGTAGATAAGCTTTGAGGTGTTGCAATCAGTGCAATCATCAAAAAATAACAACAATAAAATAAATAAAAAGACAATGAAGTGTTTATTGATGGTGACATTTTAATATTTTTATGTAACCTTTGTGTTTATGAGTTCCTTTTTTAAATGATAATGCTACGTTACTGGGGATTAAAAAAACTGACGGTTAGGAAGTTAGAAGTGCATAATATTTGTTATTTTGCATAAGGACATCAATTTGTTTCATCATCCTCCTTTTATATAACAAAGAAAATACCCAAAAATATTTGTCAACAAGTCTAGTGCTTGATCGGCTGCATCCAACATGATGTCAACCAAACGCGTGTACTACTAACCAATCATATGGTCTAACTTAAGTAGCATTAATTTTATTTATTATTCAGAAAATTTATTGTTTTGTAACCACATGATCCATAGACAATATTCATCCGTGCATTTTTCAAGAGAATAAAAATAACTTCAATCTGAATAATTTTTTTTTAAGGTGAGATCGAGAGAGGAGATACATAGAGTAAAGATAGAAGAAACAAAGATATATAGAACTGACCTCTCAAAACTCTCAAATAACTTCAATCTGTGTGATATTGCAAAGCACGAACGCAAATAGGAAAAAAGAGGTTAAATTGCAGATAGATATAGCCCCCTTCAACTGCACTTTACTTAGTAGCAGATAAACCCCCTCAACTCATTTACATAATAATATTCCTTATATATGTACGCAAGCCAATATTATACCTGGCTAGTGAAATCTGCCACCGCACAAAAACATAATAATATTCATACAAACTTGTAGTCATTGTTATATTTTCTCGTCATTGCAGATACTAGTTACTATTTACTGTCAATAATAAATGTGAAGCTCACGTCCTTTCCACGAAGAACAGTGCAGTCCATTGTGAGCCAT
The DNA here is from genome assembly GCA_022839385.1 of Asparagus kiusianus. Taxonomy (NCBI): domain Eukaryota; kingdom Viridiplantae; phylum Streptophyta; class Magnoliopsida; order Asparagales; family Asparagaceae; genus Asparagus; species Asparagus kiusianus. The sequence goes on along the minus strand of BQKN01000925.1, from coordinate 5,354 downwards.
AGGGTCTGTTTTGGTCAAGGATGCATAGTTCGGATCCAATCCAAGAGACCAATACTAGGGCAACTAGTCGGAGACGTTGAACATGCATAGCCGGGGCCTAATCTAGGTTTACTCGGAGGGAGTACACGTGGCGCAACGAGGGCGCATGCATTATTGGCAATGTGGCCTATTGTGGGACTCTCTCAGGAACACAAACATGTTTGTAGAGTAGGGAGCACAATCCAAAGGACAAACCACAGGTTCCTAAGGTAGGAGTTGAAGCTGTAGAGGGAGGAGTGCACATGCGAACTCCCATATCGTGTGGATGGAGCGTTCTGAGCCATTGAGGGGTTATATAGAGGAGCAACTTGTGCTAGAATTAATGTAAAAATATAACTTTCAATCATGATCACAACTTTCGGAGTCAGCGGCGGAGCACTTTAATAGTTGTGGCCGCCCTGCCCCACCCCCACCCCCAAAAAAATCCAATTTGTTCATATTAGTCCCTTTAATCTTTAATATTTTGAACTTAGTCTCTCACTCATTGAAAATGCTATTAGGTCCCCTCAATTCATAAAATATATTAAAACCAGCCCCTCGGATCATTGAAATTTCTATTAGGTTCCTGAATTCTCATGACCCGTTCCAAATTAATCACAATAACTGAGGGGCCTAATAGCAACTTTAATGTTTCGAGGGTATACTTTTGAAATAACTTAAGAATTGAGGATCTAATAGCAATTTCACTAATTTGAGGGGCCAATTAAAAATTAAAGATTCAAGGAACTAATATCGAAAGAACACTTTTGTATGAAATAATAAGAAACATCATATTTATCTTGAATTATTGGCCTCCAAAGATAAAATTCCTGGCTCTATCACCATTCAGAGTTTTGGTGTAATGGTTGGGAGCTTTAAGATGGTATCACAACAACCAAGGTTTAAATCTCACCAGTTATGAATTTAAAGATAAATTAAAAAAAATTAATACTGCTGCATGAGTTCAGATTTCGGCCCACAAAATGGTGTTCAACACGCAAAGTTATGTTAACTTATAAAAATATAACACTCAGCTCTCATCAAAACATCAGATTTTGGTGTAATTATTAAGAACTTTAAGAGATCTGGGTATTTTACTATTCTCCTATATGGTTCAGATCTCATCACAGTGTGAGGTGTTCTAATAGAAAATGCACTCTATGGAGGGAGTACTAACTTTGAATTGAAAATTTTAAAGTTACCATATGCATCTAATTGGGCAGTAGAACTTCATGATAAAACTAAGTAAATATTTTCTTTTCCAATAACTATCTCTTAAGGAATCATTTTCATGAAATAGGCAACCGCCATTGGATATATATATAGGAATGAATTGTGGAAAGTATATATGTGAATGATACTTATTTCATCAGGATTTCTTCCTAGAGGAGATAGAGAAGATAAAACTAGACGTGGTAAACAATCGGATTGAATCGAATACTAAAGTGTTCGTATTTGTCTCTGTTTAAAATTATCGAATTTGAATGCAGACTCTAATATCCATATATGGAGTTTTTCGAACCCGAACTCGAATACTAGGTATTTAATAAATATTCATGATTATTTACAAATACTTATCGAATATTAAAATATATTTATTTTGCTAAAGAATTTAATTTTTAAATAGCATTTAAATTAATTATTCCTTTATGATATATGATGTATATATATTTCAAAATTTTCATTAGAATACATATTTAAGATTATGTAACTCTAAAAATTAGTACATAAAAATTAAGTAGAAATGGTAATTAAGTGGGTTAAAAATATGACATCATATGTACAATAATAAATATAATAAGTGATCAAATTTTAAACAAATATTTGATAGACAAACGAATCGAATATACATATACTTAAATTCTATTCGTTAGTAAACTCAAATACTAAAAATATTTATTTAGTTGTAAATGAACCACCGAATCGAATATGGCCGAATAGTTACTCAAACATTTATCAAACTATTTGTTAATTATTTGGTTCATTTCCACCCCTAGATAAAACACATATTCATGAAGAATCACATTTTTTATTAACAAATAGAAACACACCTTTTGATTCCAGTATACTATTTCTAGGTTCATTCCGATCATGCCTCGTGTCTCAGAAATATGTGTTGGGCATATAACTAGACTAAGCAACATATACAATCGGGCTAAACATCACCCAAAAGTATATACTTAATTTATATCAATGATTGATACATACATCTCATTCACCATAGAGAAGATAAAACACATATTCGCAAAGAATCACATTCTTTATTAACAAAGAGAAATACACCTTTTGATTTCACTATACTATTTCTAGGTTGCTTCCTATCATGCCTCGTGTCTCAGAAATATCTGATGGGCACATGACTAGGCTATGTAACATACACAATGGGGTTAAACATTATTAGGTCTCATGTTTATGAGCCAACGATCTAATCTTATTTTGATAATTTACAAATAATCTCTAACATCATTTGTCTAGTGTTTGTATTTGTTTATTAGGTATTCTAGACAAACATCGATGTTGGGGGTTGGCTAGATTGCGCCTACACGATCATATCCATTAGAGGTTGGAAAGAGAATAGGAATGAAGCCGTCGATATTCAAGTCAAATACAAGTTTGTGCTTCATACCTTTAGTCAAGATGGAGGATTGTCTAAGATTGAGCTTAGCGAAGATTTTCATCTTGAGTATATTAATTTAAGTGTTTATACTTTGTGTGTTTATACTTAGAGCTCAATTTATACACACGCATTGTTTTTATTCCTTTCAAGTTTAGCCACATAAATATGAAACAAATGGATATAATTATATATACACACATATTTGTTTCATGTTTGAATGTGCTCGAAATGATTTCATCGAAATCAAGCTTTAACAATTTTAAATCAATAAAAAATCATGTTTATTTGAAAAATTATGTGTTTATGGATTGAAGACTCAATTACATCATGTTACATCTTTTCCTAAATCTATAAATCCAATCAAAAGATTTTAAAACTTCGTTTACGTGATTTTATCAAAATCATGTGTTTTTGAGATTTCATATTTTGACCAATTTTGCAAAATGATGAGTTTTCAAAAATGGGAAATATAATTTGAAAAATTCCTTTTGTAACATGTTCATTTTCATGTTTATAAACATTTTCCTAAATTTTACATTTTTTGAAATTTGTTTGATATTTTTAAACAAGGTTTAAAGTTGATATTTACAATTCATATCAGTTCATGTGCACGTTTTAAGTCGACTTTCTACAGTACCAAGTCGACTTATGAAGTGTTGCGCAAATGGTGTTTTTTATCTACTAAGTCGACTCGTAATATAACAAGTAAACTTATACTATATAAGTTGATTCATACATGTCATAAGTCGATTTACAATATGACTGTTGCACAGTAATGGCTAGTTTTTAGATTTTGCTATTTTTGTATTTTTTTTAGTTTTTGGGGTTTGTTTTGTGAACTTATATATACCTTACCCTAAAACTCCTGAATTGTCTAAAAAAATTTTAATCAAGTTTTGGGCAAGTTTGTTTAAGTGTTTAAGAGTTTTTCAAGTTTGTTTTGTGTGAAGAAGTTTTCACAAAGAAGAGGCTTACATTTTCGGTTTGAGGAATTCAACCTCATCCCTTCATCTACATCTCTTTGTGAATTTAGTGAAGTTTTCTAAACTCAATTATCTAGCTTGTTTATACTTAAATTATCATATTTATATTTGCTAGATTAATTCGAGTTTGATTTTATTTATACTCATTGATCACACACACCCACTTGAGCTTAAGTATTTCATACATAGTATATTGGGGTTGTGAGGTTGTAACATTGAGAGTAGGCTTACATTGGGTTCTCATCCATTGTAGAGAATAAACCCTTGTATTTAAGCTTATTTGTGACATCACCCTGTAATACACAAGAACACCAAGAGAAGTGTGTGGTGAGAGACGTGGTCAATTCTAAGAAGAGTGGCATCAGTAGTAAAGCCTAGGGAGAGGTAATAAATCCGAGTACTTGAGGAAGAAATCGAAGTGCATAAGATAGATTGTCATTCTTTATACAGAGTCGTAACTCATATATGATTCAAATACTTTACACAGTCAAAAAAAACAATAGAGAGGGCTATTTGTAATCATAATGTCTATTATTAAGTGAGCAACGACTAATACGTGAAAATTAACACAAACTATAATGAAAATTAATATGTAAGTTAATTTCAAAATGAAATCATAATTACCTAGATGTTAATGAGCAATTGTGGCTGAAATAGTAGTCACTTGACTATTTATTTGGCTGCTAAAGAAGATCCAAATCAACTATTTTCGTTGGAATTTGTTTCCGCCCCAATCGTAGGCCTGAAATAATCACTTAAGTGGGAAAACGCTTCCTCTAGCCAAAAGCGTCAAGCTTCCTTAATCATTAAGCTCAAGCTGTCATCTAGAATGAGACTAATTTGACATGCATGCATGATAACATCATCGCCTTGTTCCATGAGAAGTGGTGATGGAGGAGTCAAAACACATAGCTAAAGCTAAG
>BQKN01000923.1:237085-260702 GCA_022839385.1 Asparagus kiusianus | reverse complement strand
AACATTAGTGGTAAATTGTTTGTTAAACATCATCAAAACAAGAAGGCTAATAATCTCCCCCTTTTTGATGATGACAAACAATTTACAAAATGAAATATATGCATGAAGGAAATGAATATATAATTTATAATTCACATGCATATAAACAAGAAAGAATATACTCATAATATTTCTCTTCCTTTGACAACATCAAAAAGGGGACAAAAGAATTAAGAGAGCGAAAGCTCCCCCTATCAATAAGCATGGGTGAGTATAACACATAGAATGGATATAGGGATTGCTCCCCCTATCAAAAAACCATATAGAATATAAGTGTTCGCGGGGAAAATAGTAGCTTTCTTCATTGATTCCATTGCACACTCTTGTAATAGTTTAACGATTACAAAGATCCGGTCTTTTTATAAGATCCGGTTACAAGAAATCAACAAAAAGTAAAAAAGTACAACTTTCATTATTTGCCGAACAAATCGCGAGCTCCTGTTTTGCGGTCGCTCACTTGCGTGGTTTATTTGCCTGCGCCGGGGGTTGATCCGTTGACCACCGCATGATCTAGATCCGGTCGGATTTACGCAGTACGACGGGTATTATTTTACTAAGGAAATAATAGCCGGGGGGGATTAGTTCACAAAGGAACAAATCGCCCAAACCTCGGGATCAAAGACCAAGCTTTGATCCGGAGTACGCCTACGTAGATCTGAGATCCGGTCCTCTCGAACACCTGCCTTTTTTGGCGTTAACGATCGCCGAGCACCAGATCTGGATGAGCGAGTCCTCGAAGTCCCAAAGTTGAGATCTTTTTAAGTTCTGAGTCTCCAATCCAGCAGGGCTTCGCCTCTCCAAAATCCAACCTTTTCAAATGAACAAGGGGGGCCTATTTATAGGCTACCTTCACTGTGCCCCTAGCACAAGGTGGCCGCCGAGCCACCATGTGGTGGCTCGGTGGTGGCCGAGCTACCTTGGTGGCCGCCGAGCCACCACAAGGTGGCTCGGCCGAGCCACCACTTGGTGGCTCAGCCACCGAGCCTCCTTGGTGGCTCGTTGAGCCGACCTCCAGGTGTTTGTCGTTTTGCCTCTTTGTGCCCGTTTTTCGGTTCTACGGTTGATTGGTTCGGATTCGATTCGTTGACCTGATTTGGCAGTAAATCCGGTTCTTGATTAGGCAGTAAATCCGCTTCTGAGTTCGAGTCCGAAACTAATCTTGATTCGATCGTGATTCGTCCGAGTCCGCTCTTGGTTGAATGATTCATTGATTCCTCAACCCGTTAGCTTAATTCCGCACGCGAATGGATTTATTCCATTGTTTGCGTGCGGTTCGTTAGCCTCGTTAGTCCGCTTCGTCGCGTATCGTTTGGCTTCGGTGTTTGCGGGCTAACGGTTGTGTTTGGATACGTCGCTCGATGGTCTGTTTGTCGATCGGCGTCGTCGAGCTGTGTTAAGGGACCTATAGGCAGTTTTATACGCCTACAGATACCCTCTCCAAAGTTTTCCAGCCTTGTTCTTTTATAGAAGAGTCTGGAATACTTTGGATATGATCATCCCCACCTTCAATCGGTATAACGGGGCTTTGGAATGGCTTCTATTCTCGATTCTTTCAATCCTCCAGGCTATTCGGTGCTTTGTCGAATGCTTGAAAAGGTTCCGGTGCTGCATTTATTGTCTGATCGTCTGTCGAAATTTTGAACTTGAAGTCGATTCTCGATTTCTTGCCTTTTTAGCTCGAGTTTGCTGCTTCAACACAGAACTAACCATCGGTCGTCGGCGTTGAATCTTCATTTACAACGCGTTGTCCGGCGTTTGAGCTTCCTGGTGACGCGTTGTCCGGCGTCCAGGCTTCATTATAACGCGTTGTCCGGCGTTTGACACAGTTTATACTCGTACGTCTGCTGGAGTATACACAGTTTAAGCTCTTAAGGAATTGGAGCGTGGCATATACTTGAGTCACGAGACCAATTTATAAAATTGATGCGTCAATGACTCGCATTCATAGAATTTTTGGCAAATTCTCAGCCATCAACGGATTTGATAAGCCTTTACCGACTACCGTTTGAGTCGGGCTAGCATGTGGATTGTTTAAGTCCGTTCCGTTAAGCTAAAAGAGTTAACCCTTTTAGTGCTACGATATTGAATACGTAGACTTCGTCTTTCTCCTGTGAAAAGACTAAACAACAACGTGTATGAGACGTTGACTTAGGATTTTTGGCAAATCCTCAGCCTTCAACGGATTTGACGTGCTCTTACCGATTACCGTTTGTATCGGGCTTACATGCGGATTGTTTTAGTCCGTTCCGCATGTGACGTTGTGCTAAAGGAATGAACTCCCTTAGACTTTGTGCTACGACTTTGAATACGTGGACTTTACCATTTGTTACGGGAATAGGTTACCCGGCGACGCGTGTTAGGCGTTGACTTTAGGATTTTTGGCTAACCCCAGCCTTCAACGGATTTGATTAGCCTTTACCGACTACCGTTTGAGTCGGGCTAGCATGCGGATTGTCTAAATCCGTTCTGCATGTAACGTTGTGCTAATGGAATGAACTCCCTTAGACTTTGTGCTACGACTTCGAATACGTAGACTTCGCTATTGTTACGGGAATAGGCCACCCGGCAACGTGTTTTAGACGCTGACTTATCCCTACTTAGGCTTCGGGATAAAATACCCCAGAATCAAACTCTGGTGTCTTTTTCTGCGGAGAAAGACTAAACCGGCGACACGTGTTAGGCTTCGGCATATCCTTTCTTAGGATTCAGGATGAGATTCCCCATGCGTATAAGGCATGGATTTTGGTGTTATCAATAACAACATGCCACAATGTTGAATATGTGGGCGAGTGTTCTTTTTAACGGTTAAGAACTAACCGGCGGCGCGTGTTAGGCGCAGACTTATCCTTTCTTAGGTTTCAGGATAAAATATCCCAGAATTGAACTCTGGTGTCTTCTTCTACGGAGAAAGACTAAACCGGCAGCGCGTGTTAGGCGCAGACTTATCCCTGCTTAGGATTCGGGATAAACTTCCTAGGATGAATCCTAAATTGATAAATTCTTGGAAAGGGTTGGTGTGGGAAAGGAAGAATTTTATATTCTATTTCCCGGTCTTCTTTTAGGGTGAAGGCAAACCCGAATACAAGGAAGGAAGAATTTTATATTCTATTCCCAGTTGGAAAGGAGACTCGAGGTGGGATCTCCACCCCCAGAATCGAAAAGATTCGGATAACCCTAACTGTCGGAAGGTTTGATTACCGAACTAAAGATGAATTTCTCGTTTATCGAGAATGAATTATGATTTTGGTCCTAACTGTAGGAAGGTTTGACCAAGCGGGAGCTTGAGATGACCCTAACTGTAGGAAGGTTTGATCACTCGATTTCAAAGTGGACCTCTCGTTCATTGGAGGAATCGAGAGGGGATTTTGGTTTTGGCCCTAACTGTAGGAAGGTTTGACCAAGTGGGGGGTTTAAAACGATCCTAACTGTAAGAATGTTTGATCGCTCGATTTGTGGGCCTCTCGTTCATTAGAGGAATCGAGAGGGGATTTTGGTTGTGGTCCTAACTATAGGAAGGTTTGACCAAGTGGGAGGTTTAAAACGATCCTAACTGTAAGAAGGTTTGATCGCTCGATTTGTGTGCCTCTCGTTCATTGAAGGAATCGAGAGGGGATTTTGGTTGTGGTCCTAAGGTTTGACCAGGTAAACGATGGGTTTAGTGCTTATCACTTTATTTGTAATGATCGGGTTATCCCTAAGAAAATTACATGTAACATTCTTTCAGGAACTTCCCGTTACATGAATTATCCACCCCCAGCTTTTCTTGCGAAACTGGGTTTATCATCGTATCAGTTGCATGATCGGGTTATCCTTAAGAATACCACGCATGGCACTCTCCAGGAACTTCCCGTGGAAGAAAGGAAATAGTTTAGACTCATATACCTATTGGAGTATCAGGGAGCAGTTTAACCTCTTATACCGGTCGGAGGATTGAGAAGCAGTTTATACTCATATACTCTTCGGAGTCTTAAGAAGCAGTTTATACTCTTATACTTATCGGAGTGATGCTGTTCCCAACTGGCTTACTCTAGCGTTATGACACCGGCTTCAACCAAGGTCTGGATGCTATTCTTTAAAGTAAAGCAGACCTTGGTGGGATGAAGGATCCTCCTGTGGCACGCGCAGTACTTCGGATCCGCAGTATCATCAGCTTCCTCCTGATTCGTGATCAGTGGTAGCTTGATCTTGTTAATTTCAAGGAGGGATTTGAAGATGGCTGGAACATCTTCGTCCTTGAAGGAGTACTCTTTTTGAGGCCTCTGATCCGAAGTCTTCTGCTGTCTCCGGGACTGCTGTTGCGACGTTTGATTAGCATCAACAGTCGCTGCAGGTGTCTTGCCCTTACCATGGGAGGCGAAGTTCGAATTCGGAGGATTAGTTGTTGATTGACTCCTCTCGGCTTTCTTCCTTCGGAGGAAGCGTTCGGCTTGTTCACCACGGACCTTCAGATCCTTCCACGTTTTGGACGGTGCTGTCCCCATTGCTTTCAACACGTCCAACGAAAGATTGTTGTGGCAGGTCTGGAGAATGAACTCTTCAGTGATCGGGTCCCTACAATTCAATGCCTTGTTCCGGAACCTCTTGACGAAGGTGTCGACTAACTCCCCGTCCTTCTGTTTCTCGTCCAGCAACGATCCGATAGATATCTCGGTGTCGTCGTCGAAGAAATTGGTGAGGAACTTAGTCTCCATATCGTCCCAGCTATTCACGCTACCTGGCTTGAGGCGGCGATACCAATCGAAGGCGGCTCCGCGAAGAGTGCCAACGAATGACCGCACCATCAGAGGTTCATTACCAGAGATGACCCCTAAATATGATTTGAAGTAAATCACATGCTGAGTGGGTGAGCCTTTCCCATCAAACGGCGTGAAGTTGATTAAGTTAAACTTTGCCGGATATGGGATTGATTCCCATTCTCTTGGGTATGGACAAGGAATGCCCATTTTCTTCACCTCTTGAGCAGAAATCAATGTATTGATCTTGCTTTCGAGGTTTTTGATTTTCAGACTTTCACCCGAGTTTTCGTCAGCACGATTCTGAGGTGGAAGCGTGGTGTTGTGGCTAGCATTCTCATTGCCACCCCCTGCATTGATGGGAGGGTTATTGACGTTATGAGTTTCATTTGCACCTGTGTCCTCATCTTCCAGATTGTTCTGGTTATGACGACTTGGTTCGCCTTGTTGGTTCCTCAATGCCTGGATTTGTTGATCATGCATCTCTCTCATAGTCTGCATGGCCATCTGCATTTCGAACTTGAAGCTCTCTTGTTGTTTAGCCATGGCTTCTTCGAGCATCTTGGCCACTTGTTCCGCGCTTATCATCAGCGACTCGTGGGGTTCCCCCTCACTAGACACTGTATTATCTGATGCGACCGCAGAGCAGGCATCCGACTCTTCACCTTCTGAAGGTAGTTTTGTCCGAACCCTACCATAAGTTCCTCGTGCGATGGCTCCAGACTGCAGACGGGTTAGACGCCGGGATGCTTTCAGAATCGACTCGAGATTATCCCGTGCCGATGTCCTTTTGCTGGTCATGTTAGCGGTGACCCTCGGAAATTCTCCATCTTCAACCGCCGTTCTTCTTCGTCGGAAACGCCTAGACCTTGGCTTTGGCATTTCAGTGCTGAGCCTCTCGAAAACCGAAACTCTTTTGGGGACCGTCTTGATGCAGTTACACTCAGACAATACCGCCCGAATGAGTTTGGAACAGGGGCATTGATTCTCTAGCCTTTGAGGACTCCTCTTCCTAGTTTTCCTCGTACCCCCAACACGATAGTACAACTCGTCTGTTTGAAGATCGGAGTAACCTATCGTGTGTTGGCACGATTTCTCAGGTATAACGTTATCATCATTGGATGATAATGTTTCCTTCTGAGGGCGAACTGCCTTCTTCGGGCTTTCAAAAGTTACGCGCCTCAAAACATGCCTTTGTGGACGCCAGTTCTCAGCGGGCTCCTGGACTTCGATGCGCAAATTGGCCCGCGCAGCAGCCTTGAACTCCTTGTCATGCTGAAAATGATGGCAACCCCCAGCAAGTTGAGGCGTTCGGGGCTTCTTCATCGGGCCCAAATGTTCTTGAACTGGAGCCTTGGCTCTTTCATCGGGAATTGGACCGATGCGTTCCAAAACTGACCTCCTTCTTCGGGATGGTCCTGCGGGATCTCCCGGAGCATCTATGGGGATTATCGGCGATTTGAGTTGGCTCGCCGGAGGTTGAACCTGCTTTGAAGGCTGTAACGATTGTGCCTTAGCCTGAATCGCCGCTTCAGATTTCGGCCTCCATACTTGGCGGGTTGGTGGTGGTTTCTTTGCCACCTCCTTCTGCAGTCTTCTATGGGCCTCTTGGACTTGAGCCCGTGCCTACGCTGACAGTGTGCGGCGGTTGCGAATGCGCTCCTCAAGTGTCGAACGATTCCGTTTGACACGGATCCATTCGTTCGTTGGCGGCTTGGAGGAGCGGCCATTCATCGGTTGTTGAGGCTGTTTGCCTCTCTTGTTCTTCGGACTCGCGTTATGGCGGATTCCATCCGTGGATTCCATTGCCTTCGCGAATTCTCGGGCCAAGCGTTAGCGTCGCCTTTGGCGGGCTCTCTTCAAGAGAGTCACCACTCCTTTGGTGATGGAGGAATTGGCAGGAATCGGCTTGACCTGGTTGGAAATTGGAGGGATCTCACCCAATGCGACTTTGGCATCCAACGGGACGAGATCTTCGTTGGTGTTTTCAACATCTTCATACCTACGAGCTTTTCTCCTGGCGGAGAACTTCTTGGACTTGTGGGGGGAGGTTGATCCGGACGAGGACGACAAGTACTCCTCGAACTTCTGCTGGTCGAACTCGTATTCGACCTCCTCTACGACCGGGATCGGGATCCGCGGCTGCGACGCTCCGATCTCGGCAGCGAGATCGGTGGCTCCCACTGTGGTCGCCAGATTGTTCGCGGGGAAAATAGTAGCTTTCTTCATTGATTTCATTGCACACTCTTGTAATAGTTTATCGATTACAAAGATCGGGTTTTTTTATAAGATCCGGTTATAAGAAATCAACAAAAAGTAAAAAATTACAACTTTCCTTATTTGCCGAACAAATCGCGAGCTCCTGTTTGGCGGTAGCTCGCTTGCGTGGGTTATTTGCCTGCGCCAGGGGTTGATCCGTTGACCACCGCACGATCTAGATCCGGTCGGATCTACGCAGTACGATGGGTATTATTTCACTAAGGAAATAATAGCCGGGGGGGGGGGGGATTAGTTCACCAAGGAACAAATCACCCAAACCTCGGGATCAAAGACCAAGCTTTGATCCGGAGTACGCCTGCGTAGATCTGAGATCTTGTCCTCTCGAACACCTGCCTTTTTTGGCGTTGACGATCGTCGAGCACCAGATCTGGATGAGCGAGTCCTCGAAGTCCCAAAGTTGAGATCTTTTTAAGTTCTGAGTCTCCAATCCAGCAGGGCTTCGCCTCTCCAAAATCCAACCTTTTCAAATGAACAAGGGGGGGCCTATTTATAGGCTACCTTCACTGTGCCCCTGGCACAGGGTGGCCGGCCACCTTGGTGGCTCGGCCACCGAGCCACCTCAAGGTGGATCGGCCGGCCACCTTGGTGGGGCGGCGTCCCCTCTAGGTGGCTCGGCCACCGAGCCACCACATGGTGGCTCGGTGGTGGCCGAGCCACCTTGGTGGCCGCCGAGCCACCACAAGGTGGCTCAGCCACCGAGCCTCCTTGGTGGCTCGTTGAGCCGACCTCCAGGTGTTTGTCATTTTGCCTCTTTGTGCCCGTTTTTCGGTTCTGTGGTTGATTGGTTCGGATTCGATTCGTTGACCTGATTTGACAGTAAATCCGATTCTTGATTAGGCAGTAAATCCGTTTCTGAGTTCGAGTCCGAAACTGATCTTGATTCGATCGTGATTCGTCCGAGTCCGCTCTTGGTTGAATGATTCATTGATTCCTCAACCCGTTAGCTTGATTCCGTACGCGAATGGATTTATTCCGTTGTTTGCGTGCGGTTCGTTAGCCTCGTTAGTCCGCTTCGTCGCGTATCGTTTGGCTTCGGTGTTTGCGGGCTAACGGTTGTGTTTGGATACGTCGCCCGATGGTCTGTTTGTCGATCGGCGTCGTCGAGCTGTGTTAAGGGACCTATAGGCAGTTTTATACGCCTACAATAAGCAATAAAAGATCATGGCAAATATGTGAGCAAGCATAAAGAATATGCTAACAATCACTCACATTCAAGAGATAATGAGAACACATATGAATATATCAATATAAAAAATAGTGTCTCATATCAAAACCATGTGTAAAGATAGATTTATGAAATCAAAAGAAAAGGAAAACATGAGAACCATGAAAAAAGTTTTCAAGTGAAAACAAATCACTCAAATGAAATCATAAATCAAAGTTTATATCCAAAAACGATGTTTGATCAATGAAGAACTTGATGAAACCACTCATAGAATACATTATAAACCACGAATAGATGATCCATAAGCACAAACACATAAATATCATCATATAAGTGAGGTATAATGAATTCAAAGCAACCAATCAAAACAAAATCTTTGACAAAAGAAATTTCAAGAGAGACAATAATATATCAAGCTCTTAAGCTTGTTCTAACCCATATAATCATTCTAGCATCCGGTGAACATGATTTGGGAATAAACACCCAATAAACCCGGAGGGTATATAACTACAAGCCTCTCATTAAAATCAAAACATGAAAACAAAAGATTTGATCAATTAAAAATTTGTTTTCATATATAATCAAAAGATTTTAAGACATAATTTTTAAAACCAAGAAAAAGAAAGATAAAAACATTAAAATTCTTGGTTTAAAAATCAAATTTGTTTTGGTACCCAAGAACTCTTGGTACCAAAAGATTTTGGGACATGACCCCTATCATTTAAGCTCAAAGCCCTAGGGTTATGAACCCTCTTGGGCATATATGGTGCACTAACACGGTCAAAGAAATATTTACTCAAATGACCCTTTCGATTGCAATTTGTGTAATGAAAGAGATCCATTTGTTTTTGTGGACCTTTAGCTCGTGCACGGGAATCATTTGCAAATAAAGATTATCTTTTAAAATTATTTTGCAAATGAGAAACATCATTAAACAAATATGGTCTACTTGAGAAATTTGGCAAGTTTGAATATTTTTTCAAATCATAACAAAACTTTGCCAAATGGCCAACTCTACCACAAATATCACACTTAAACACATGTGGTCTATGAAAAACATTTGGCAAACTAGAATTCTTTTTCATGTCAAAGCAAAACTTTGCCAAATGGCCAAACCGACCACATAGATCACATTTATACACACGTGTATGTTTATGATGAGCAATGGGTACATGTGTGTGTGCAAAATGTGATGATGAAGCTTGATGAGATGCACAATGAGGATTAAAGTGAATCTTAGTGGGGTTATGTGCATCATAGCAAAATCAAGCAAGATGGTCTTTACGACCACAATTTGTGCATTTGTAGACTTTGCTATACATGCGTGCATGATGAATAGGATGTTTAGATGTTTTAGCATGAGACTTAGCACACATGTTCATATGCTTATCATGATTATTGATGCATGTTTTCAAAGTTGAATCTAAAGATAAAATGTATTTTTTCATAAGATTCAAGTCTTCATTTTTAGGCACATATGCACCTTTAGAAGTAGAACATAAATAATTATCTATAAAAGAAGCAGTATCATTTTGTATATTCTTTACTTCTAACATGGCATTATTTCTTTCATGAGTTAAGCTAGAAATGGATGAGGTTAATTTTTCATTTTTCAAGTTTAACATATCATTGTTTTCTTTAAGATTTTCATTTTCTTTAGCAATGATATCAAACTTGGATACTAGCTTCTCATGATCGGATTCTAAATTATCATACTTGCATTTTAAATCATTAAAATCTTTATGCAATTTGTTGTAGGCATGTAATAATTTTTTAGATGCACAAGCAAGTTCATCACTAGATAACTCATTATCGGGTTCGAACTAGCAAACCTCACTAGGGCTATCGCCTAGTGCACGTGTGCATGATGCTCCATATGAACTTGAAGCGGGATCCTCCAAAGCTTGTTGGATCGCCTCCAAATCTCCTTGATGTGCTCCTATGTGTTTCCATAAATTATAAGCACTATCAAAATGAACAAACTTGTTAGAAAGAGAAAAATCAAGTGCATTAAGCATATATTCTAACACAACTTTGTTCATGGTAAATAATCTTTTATCATTTTTATTCCACTTGGATTTCTCCAAAGTGGGTGCAATATAAGCATTATCAATAATTCCCCATAAATTAATATTTTTAGATTGCACGAAAAGTTTAAATCTAGTAGCCCATTGTGCATAGGGAAAACTAATGAATTTAGGAGCAACATTAGATTCATAGCCTAACATAAGTGCATTCTTCATGACCATGATAAATATATAAGAGTGCAAGCAAGACAAATGCAATCAAAACAAGATTTGCACAAAAAGATAACTTGGATCTTTAACTCAAGGCGGTTAGACCTTAAATCAAAGAGCACCAAGCTCTGATACCAATTGTTAGACCCTAGAGGGGGGGTGATTAGGGTCTTATGCTAATCTAATCCGATTAAATACCAATTAAAACTAATTAACAAATATATTCTTGCAAGATAGATATACAAAAAGTTATGTGTAAGAATATGCAATATACGCAATGTGATATATCCTATATGATAGAAATATATGCAAGGATATATAAACAATAAGATATATCCTAACAAAGAGATATAGACAATGTATGTGCAAGGATATAAAACTAACACAAAGGGTAAACAATTTAACTACAAATGTGATAGGGCAAAATGATCAACAAGCAATACACAAAGGCGATGTAAGAAATGAACATGAAAACAAGTGCGCCAATGCAATCACAAACAAAGGATATGTTTACGAGGTTCGGTCCCCACGACCTACGTCCCCGCTCCTCACCTCGAGGAGATACTCCACTATCACAACCGGGTTTTCTACGTTCACCCGAACAACGTTTACACCTCACAATACAATCACTATGCAATTATACTTCACACACTAAGTGTTGGTCCTAGCCCGTGTCCTCCTCCTCAAGTGCTCGGTTACAACCTCTCCCTAGGCACGTCAACCGACGCCACTCCTCTTGGATTCGACCACGTCTCTCACCACACACTTCTCTCTTGGTGTACAAGTGTATTACAAGTGAATCCTCACAATTAGGCTTAATAAATGATTGTTCTCTACTATGCATGAGAACACAATGAAAGCACAAATCAAAGCTACAATCTCTCACCACCCAACTATACTATGTATGTAAATACTAAAAGCTCAATGTGGGTGTGTGTAACAATGAGTAAAATAAAATCTAACTCAAATAGCAAACTAGCAATAACAAGAATATGAAAATCAATGATGAAATTGCTAGAGAGTAGAGTTAGAAAAACTTCTCTATAAACACAAAGAAGAGGATGAAAATGATTGAGAATGAATCCCTCAATCTGCAGTGAAGACTTCCTCCTTTGTAAACAGAAACTCAATCTTAAACAAACAGTAAAACCCTAAACCCTTGTTTAAAAACTTTTTTTTAAAACTTCTTGATTAACCTCAAAAGAGATCAGCAATGGGGTATATATACCCACTAGAAATCTCAGCAAAAACCCCAAAACAAAAGACCAAAAACACCCCAGCAACGGTAACAAAAATAGCCGTTGGAAGCAGTCAGAACGAGCGGCGGTCGACCGAAGAAATTCACGGTCGACCGACAGAAACGATCGGTCGACCGACGGAAATTTTGGTCGACCGCTATCTAGGTGAAACACGAGGAAAACACAAGCTGACTTATCCGGTCGACCGGTGCGGTCGACCGAAGGAAGTTCTCGGTCGACCGCGGCAGTCGACCGACGAACTCTCTGGAGCCTACTGTCGATAGAACGAATGAGCGGTCGACCGGTGCGGTCGACCGAAATCTGATATATGCATATTGACAGGTTTTAAAAACAGATTTTTTGACTTTTGGAAATTTGTTAAAAATAACAAATGAAGTCCAAAAAATATGAAACTTTGGGAAATATATATAAACATGAAAACAAACATGTTACAAAAAGAATTTTCTAAATTACATTTCCCATTTGTGAAAAATCATCATATTGCAAAATAGTCCAAAACACGAAAATGTAAACATGTGAATTTTGACATTTTGGCTAAATCATGTTTTGAAGCTTTGCACAATGATTATATAGACTTAATAAAGTATGTATATGATTATTGTTAAGTCCAAAAACTAAGAATATAATATTTTCACAAAATTGCATATTCTATGCAATAAATACCAAAACACAATAGTAAATATGAAATATATGATTTCATATTTATAAACATGAAAACTCAAAACTTGTATGTATGTATATAACTATATATACGTAGAAACCAAAACTTATGTATATATGTATATAACTATATATATACGAAGAAACCAATAAATGTGTGTGTATAGATATTGAGCTTAGAGTATATAACACACATAATATAAAACCTAAACTAGATTACCCAAGCTAGATCTTGATCTTCAATAAGCTCTTCTCGGTAATCTCGCGGATGAAGCTTGAACTTGATCTTTAACTTTGAATTGTAAGGGCTTCAACCCGACATTCCGCCAACCTCCTTATTGATGTGATCGTGTAGGCTCAATCCATCCAACCTCCAACAATGTTGTTTGTCTATAATAAATAAGAAAACACAAATACTAGACAAACAACATTAGTGGTAAATTGTTTGTTAAACATCATCAAAACAAGAAGGCCAACAATCAATGGGGTTTGTTACTATGCGGACTTGGAGTCCAGGAAGTATCAAATAATCTCGCCGCCTCAACAGTAATTTTCTGTCACTTCCTCCAAACCATCAACGGAAGAATGTATTCTCATCAAAAATACTTGTTCAACCTTGAAAGAGAGCATTCAGAAGCGTCGCGCACGTGCCGCACACATGCATTCCCTTGTGCGAAAGGCACAAGACATGATAAATAAAGAAATGGCCAAAGAATCGCCAAAGTCCTGCAATGTTTGGGTGCCAAAATTGAAGACTATGCCGAAATCAAGTGAAATAACATCAAATTGTCTCGGCCAAGGCCAAGACAAATTGAAGTGTTTTGTCCAAGGCCGAGACATACCAAGGTGTCTCGGCTATGGCCAAGACATCCCGGGGTGTCTCACACCAAGGGACACCCCCGCGACTGTTTCCTCGCATTTGCCGAAGTTCGCTCCTATCCCGATCTTTCCCATACTTCCAGTGAAGCCTCATGGCAGTATTGGTCTGTCAAAATTCAAAGTAATGATGGTGGATCGACTCAGTTCTTTGTATAAGGATCGAGGCAAAGCTCCAGTAAAAGAACGCAAACCTCTAGTGATTAAAATACGAGCAATTCCTCAGACTGGGGGTCATACAAACACTCCCGTCAAGCCAAATGCCTCTAAAAGGTGTTCCGCCACTTCCAAACAAACCAGGACACTTCAATGTAGTTGTTCGTGCGACGTGCACAAAAGAGATAAGGAGGCCTCCCCTTCTAGGAGAATTCCTATCACTTCTTGCCTGGGGGTGCGTGTTGAAGTCCAGGAGCCCGTTAAGGCTCCACACCTACAAGGGGGTGTGGTTTTAAACGTGCGACTCTAGAGAGCGCCAATAAGGCCATACATTCCCGGAAGAAGACGTATCCATCAAAATACGATGTTGTACCTTGGAAATCACACCAACAAGTAATGGAGTGCTCCCTTCATCATGCTGACAAGTTGTGCCATTAGGCTGGGAGTGCGAACAAATCTTAGAATAGGATTGTTTGAAAAACGAGTTCTCATTGCGCATGTAAAAGACTTATTAGGGCAGTATTATCAAAATGTAGCTACCCCAAGACCATTTCACAATGGATCTCCGTATTCGAGAAAATTACAACTGAAGCATCAAAGCTCGATCAAAACACTTCCACAAGAGAAAATTCGCCGTCCAGGATGATGAATTCCCTAAAGTCACCATCAACATAGCTGACAAAGGAAAGTCTATGATTGTTTCAAATGACTCTAATTCTGACTTTTCTCTGGGAAGAAAAGTCGATCCAAGAATAGCACAACGAATGTTTCGGCTTCAATTGGGAGCTACCAGGATTCATGAAGGACTATCTTTGGATGATGAACTTTTGTATACTTGTTCTGTAATCGCCTCCGACGATACTGTGTCTAGAATGGGGGAAACCAGGATGGCATTCATGATCACTCCTGATCTCATAGCTCAGACTCTTCAAGAAGCTCTAGCCAAACAACGAGAAGAGCTTAGAGCCGAAATGAAAATAGAGATGGAGTTGGCCATGCAGTAAATGAGAGAGTTTCAGGCTCAAAGACTTCGACCACCAGAGTCTAGTCAGCTGGCTGAGTCTAGTCATCGTACTACACCTATCACGCCCGTTCAAAATGGTGTAGATGACAGTGATCTAGAAGTGGATAAAGTCGTCAAGGCTGATGCACCCCACGATAGAATTAGGGGTAGTTCAATTGTACCCTTCAATGAAATTGGGGTTGGCCCAATTACTTCTCCTCAACATCGCTCGAAGAGAGATGCGGGTGAGGACAAGAAGATGAGAGAACTCGAGAGTAAGATCAATGCCTTAATGTTCACTCAAGAAGTGAAAAAGACAGGCATTTTATGCTCCCATCCAAAGAAGTGGGACGTAATCCCATACCCGGTGAAGTTCAATTTGATTAACTTCACGCCATTTGACGGGAAAGGCTCACCAACCCAACACCTAATCTACTTCAAGTCTAACTTAGGAGTGATCTTTGGGAATGAACCCATGATAACTCGATCATTTGTGGGCACCATTGCGGGGCCGCCTTTAATTGGTACCGACGTCTCAAGCCTAGAAGCATCAATAGCTAGGATGATATGGAAAGCCTATTTCTCGGCCACTTTTTCGATGACGATATTGAAGTGTCGATCAGAGCTCTTCTAGATGAGAAGCAAAAGGACGGGGAGACAGTTGATAATTTTGTCAAACGCTTCCACAACCAGGCAATGAACTGCTGAGATCCGGTCACGGAGGAATTCATACTCCAGACGTGTCATAACAATCTTTCCCTAGACGTGTTAGAGGTTATGAGAGTTGTACCTTCAACCACCTGGAAAGAGTTAAAACTACGTGGTGAACTGGTTGAACGCTTTCTTAAAAGGAAGAAGGCTGAGAGAGGTCAATCGACGGCTAAGGCATCTGTAACTACTGTTGACATTCACCAAATGTCACAAAGAACTCCTAATTCGAGATCCTAGGAGGAGTATTCTTTCAAAAATGATAAAGTTCTAACCATCCTTAAGTACCTCTTCGCCAACAACAAAATCAAGCTGCCACCGATTACAAATCAAGAGGAAGCAAACAAGACTTCGGATCTGAAGTATTGTGCATATCACAAGAGGGTCCATCATTCCACCAAGACTTGTATTACTCTAAAAATAGCATTCAAGCCTTGGTTGACACCGATATCATGACGGCAAAATAAGCCAAATGAGAATGACATCCTCCAACAGGTATATGAGGATAAACTGCTCCCTGAGACTCCAACGAGTATACGAGTATAAACTGATTCTCCATAGACTCCGACAAGTATAAGAGTATAAACTGCTTCTCCCTTTCCTCTAACAGGTATACGAGATCAAATTTCTTCCCTTGTTTCCAATAACGGGAAGTTCCTGGAGAATATTACTCTTAATATTCTTAAGGATAACCCAACAATGTGACTGAATACAATTAGATTCAGGTTCACCAAAGAGATGGGGGTGGAATACCTCAATACATTCCAATGGGTAGTTCCTGTAGAATACTACACATGGTATTCTTAAGGATAACCCAAAACCAATTGATTCTTCAAGGTGAAAGCCAATCATCAGAATAATTCATTCTTAATCATGATAAAAATAATTAAGAACCTCCCACTCTAGTTATTTAATCATTTTCCAGATGATTAAAACCCTCGCACTGTAACTTTCGGAACACTCTTTCATTGAGATGAGATTCAACGACTGCATATGGTCAATCTTTCCTCGCGAAACTTCTATTGTATAATTGTAGAGTGCTTGATGATTCACTGTCCTCTACCATAAAATTCCTCACTGATCAAATATATTGATGGTGGGTCCACTAAAATGCTTCATGGTTAAATCCATTCAAACTCCCCTTTGGTCAAACATTTAAACAGTTAGGGCCAAAGCCAAAATTCCCTCTCGATTCTTTCCATGAACGAGAGGTCCACACTCAAATTGAACGATCAAACCTTTAAACAGTTAGGGTCATCTCAAACTCTCAATTGGTCAAAATTTTAAATAGTTAGGACCAAAACTGGAATTTTCTTTCGATAAAGGAGAGTCTTCCACCCACATCAGGCGATCAAACCTTCCTACATCTAGGGTCATCTCAAATTTTTACTTGGTCAAACCTTTAAATAGTTAGGCCCAAAGTCAGAATTTCATCTCAATAAACGATAAATTTGTCTTCGGATTGGGTAACCAATCCTATAAAAGTTAGGATTATCCGGATCTTTTTGATTCTCGGAGTGGAGATCCCGCTCTTAGTTTCACATTTAGGATTCTTGAAGTGGAGATCTCACTTTGAGTTTCTTTTGTAGTAGGAGATAAAATATAAAATTCTTCCTCTCTTGTACCAGGTTCGTCTTCGCCCCAAGAGAAGACACAATCTTTCAACACCAAAATCCATGTCTTTCATGTATGAGGGACTTTATCTCGATCCCTAATTAGAGATAAATCTGTATCTAACACATGCTAGACTCGTGGGCCGTGGGCCAATAGCCTGGAGATCAGGGCTAATCGGGCTAAGGTGCTCAGTGGCGTTCGTGGGTGGGGGTTGCGCAAGATCGCGACCCTCACGTTCAGACGTTACTGCATGCAACAGTTAAAGCATTTATGTTATTTGTTGTTAGAAATATAATTGTTATAATTACCATTATGTTTGTAACAATCAAATTAAATGTGGGTGACCTTTGAGCTGCTCTTTGAGGCCTATATATAGTGCCTCTTGGGGAGCACTTGGATACAAGAAATAAAAAAAAGATACGAAAAACACACAAGTGTTTTGTGCTATTGTGCTGCAGCTACAGAGTCTAAAAGCGTGAAAGTTTTAGTCTGTGCCCGAAGGAACACAACTCTGAACCGAAAGGTTTTTTACAGATTGAAAGATCTTTTGCCTGAATCGAAAGGTTTTGAATCGAAAGTTTTTAACAGATCGAGGAGATCTTTGCCTGAACCGAAAGGTTTCATAGATCGAGGAGATCTTTGCCTTATAGATCGAAGAGATCTTGACAGTACTTGGTCGGTGCACACCAGTGTACTGTACTGCTGTTCCTGAAAGTAGTTTGGCCTTAGGATCCTTGCACCGGTGTGAGCTAAATATTACTTTAAGCACAGCTTTTCATCAATGCATAGCAGCTAAACTTGAAAAAGTTTTAAAATATAACACTTCAGCTCTCTAACAGATTTATCTTATGTTGCTGCTAAAGAGAACTTATCAACTAAGGACAATTCACACTATCTCTAAATATAAATTATAATTTAATACAGGATAGCTACCCATTGAGATATGCACAAACGCGAATCCAGGAGTGTGGGTTTTTTATCATCTTTTAACAAATACACTCAATTTTATGTGATTGCATAAGAGTGTGAATTTTTTGATCATCTATTAATGAATACACTTTTATTATTTGTTTATATTTTTTGACATAAATAAAATTTTAAAGATAAGTTAGTGCATTAGCTAAGTCAGAAATGCTCAAAATCGTACAATATAACCTAAAATATCTAAGAAGAAAAAATTAGGTTCCATCATCACTATTCCACAACACAAGACAGAATAAGTAAGAAATATACGTGTGTACAATGATATGTGAAATATCTTATATAAACAACATGTCATATAACCATAATTTGATCATTGTCTACAGAATTACATACATATAAATTAAAAAACACACATTTGAACCTATCTCAAATCAAATCTATATACTAATGAATAGAAATTATCTAAATTGCTCTTGTAAAGGCATGTACATAGGCATGTCTAAGAGTTGTTTTTTTTCTCTTTCTAATAAAATCAAAAAGAAAGAAATTCTTTTTTTAATTTTCATATGTTTTTTAAAAAATTAAAGAATAAGAAAATAAAAATAAAAACTAAAAACAAGCTAGAAAGAAAAGAAAAGAAACAAAAACCTAAAATATGTACATACAATATGAAAAGTGTAAAACGCAAGATATCAGGAGATAGAATGCCTAAATCTTATCTCAATCTAGTGAAATGATCAGTTAAGGTTTTGTAAAATTATTTGCAAATTGCAGATTAGTGGGGACAAACTCAATCTGAACTAGCAATGCAGTCCCTAACGAAGTAATATTCAACGTATATGTATTTTGTCGTGAATGGTATACTGGGTTGTTGCTCAAGTCGATAGCACTTTTGTTGTCACACCTAAGAGGAACCTTCTTAAAATTGATGATGTAGTCCTATAATGTCAAAAACATCCAAAGATCTTGTGTATAATAACTATCTAGTTCTGTGTACTCGGCCTTTATAGTTGACAAGGCTGCATAGTTCTGTTTCTTACTTGGCCAAGACATGATAGAATTTCATTGAAGGTGTATTGTACCACTTGTGCTTTTCCTATCTGTGAAAATGAGGTTTTTTAATCTTTTTTACTTCACTAAAACACAATCTAAAAAAATTCAATTTTGAATTAGGAGAGTTGGCTGAGTGGACTAAAGCTACATATTACTAATCCGTTGTACGAGTTATTTGTACCAAGGGTTCGAATCTCTCTCTCTCTCTCTCTCTATCTATCTATTTATCTATCTATCTCTCTCTCTGCTTCTCTTTTTTATCCTATATAGATGATTTGATCTGCAAGGACCATGATTGAGAATTGTTTGATCACCTTCCTCCGAGTAAGAAGCAAAACATAATCAACTAGAATTCAGGACGGCTATTTGAATTATTAGAGAAACACTTGATTTGTTATACGATGTCTATTTTTTTGTGAAAAACGACCAATTGATTATTTATTTGATATTAGGTATATTTGGAGTTTTATCTCTAATAATACTATTTTAGTCTGGAACGGTAATTGTGATTATTATTCTATATATTTTGATATTGAAAATAATAGTTTTGAGATTGAAATTAATAGTTTTTTTCTTAGTGAATTAAAAAGTTTTTTTCTAGTAGGTAGATTAGCAAAATGGAGAGAAAACAAAGTATTGGGTATTATATTCATTTTCCCGGAGAGACATATAGGATATCCAAACACAATAGCATTTTGATACCACTAGGGACAGAAAATGAACAAAATTCTAAGCAATAAAAAAAGGAAAATTTGGATCTATGTCGCACATATAACACGTACCAAAAAAGTATTTTGTTTTGGTCCGGCCCATAGTCATGTATGAAATAGCTGATGGGATAAATTTAGCAAACTTTTCATATAGGATATCTTGCAGGAAAAAGATAATGTACAACTTAGAGGTATCAATTATATCCATTATGGAAATGAAAAATCAATCGAGAAATTTATCACGAAAATATTCAATTAGTTCGTACTTGCTATTTAGTAGGCTTACGAGACCGCACTCTAGCATCTATTTAAAACCATTGATCTAATCTATCTCCTACTATGAGTAACCCCTAGCCTTAGCAAGTCCCAACCCTCAATTCAACCTGCTTAAGTATTCCATAAAAGAAATTCAAAGAAAACCCAAATATAAACAATTAAGCTTAGAATTAAAGAACGATCATATTGCCCTTTCGATAAAACTGACCATCAGTCGAAGGATATAAGGGAAGATTGATGAAGAATGGTGAAGAATGTCAATCTAAGGGAAACTCTCCTTGCTGAAATGATCCTAAAATGTTGTGCACATTTAGTAAGAATTTATCAAGGCTCCAGGGAATGAAAACTTTTAATTTGATCTCTCTAATATCAAACCCTAAAACTCCTCCTCTTCTCCTCTTTTCTCTACCCCCCCCCCTTCTCAATGTTATAATGTACCATGTTTATCATCGTGTTTCGCATCTTAAAATTATAATTGACTTAAGATTATAATTTTTAAGAGTATATAGAAATAAAAAAATTAAAAGACTAGGTTCTTTTTTGTGTGTCATCGTTCTTGTACTCTGTTGACTGTTCGACCAAGTCAATAAGTCTTCTTGCTGATTTTGAGAGGCATGCCCAAGTGAAGTCAAAAAAATCTGATCTCTGATCTACCTCTTTGGTGATTGATGAAGATGTCGATTAAAGGTTCTCCAAAATGAGCAATCTTCCCTCCTCTTATAGGCTAAGGGAGACCGTTAGTGGACATTAAATGTGGACTAGTGACCATTAACATAGGAGATAATAGGGGTAAATCATTTTCACAAATAGCTTTTGCAACAATTTGGGTGAGGCTGGCTAATAATCGTGTGTGACATGGTTCACGTGTACTTCTAGGAGAGGCTCACTCTAGGTGAACTTCTTTTGAAGTTTCACTTTGACTTTGTCTTAAAGGTGAGTTTTGTTGTTGTTTTAGTGAGTCCCGCTATGACTTGGGTGAACTTCGTTGTGGCACATACTTGGCCTACATGAAATATTTTGTCTATAGGCATTCACTTCTTGAGCTTGTATTGGCCTGAGTATTAGTCCAAGGAAGAGTGTATTTTGACCATCTACAAGACCCCCTCCAATAAAGTTTTCATGATTTTTCCTTTGACTTGCAGCAGGGATTAAAACACTTTGGGTAATAGCCAGAGGTGTACTGTTGAACATAGCTTGAGTTCTTTTCCTTAGGTTAAATTTGTCTCCATTTGACTACTTGGTTAACATGGCTTCAGTTGTTTTGCCTTCATTCCATTGCTTGGTTTCCAGAGGTGTACTGTTGAATGTGGATTTTGTGGTCATTGAATACTTAGTTGTGGCTATGTGTCCTCTCCTGCTGAGGACTTCAGTCCAATTATGTGTTTGGAACAAAGTTGAAGATGTTATTGACACGAACTCAGGTTGGCATAGCTGCTGGAGAGTAGCAGGATGTTGGCATAGTTATTGAAGCGTAGCTAAATGTTAGAGTGACTTCTAGAGCATAGCTAAATGTTGGCATAGCCGAATATTAGCGTAACTACTAGAATATAGCCAAATGTTATCGTAGTTTCTAGAGTATAGCAGGATGTTGGTGTAGCTATTAGAGCATAGTCAAATGTTGGCGTGGCTGCTAGAGCAGAGCTAGATATTGGCGTAGATGAGCATGGCTGAATATTAGCTTAACTGCTAAAGTGTAGCTGAATGTCCAATCATAGTTTATACTTGAACATAGCTGGAGTATTCCATCATATTGATTGGGTTAGGGAGATTCATGTTATCTATAGTTTAGGACCTTGAGTAGCTAGAGTGTAGGAAACAATTTATACTCAAGTACTAATTGGAGTCTATACAATCTAAGCTCTTAAGGCAATGGAGCATGGAGTAGTAGTTTATACCCATACATTTATCAGAATGTAGGGAGTAGTTTAACCTCATATACCAATCAGAGGTTAGCAAGAAACTTAATTTTATAATCTCGATAGGAGTTAGGAGAGTTTGAAAGATGTATAATGTTAAACGGTCAAAAGGGGATTGACAGCGGTATAATATTAACCAGTCAAGTCCAAGAGTGCTTCCTGTTCAGAGGTGTAGTGTTAACATGATAGTATGGAAAGCCGATAGAGGTACAATATTAGCCGATCCATGAAAAAGACTAACAGAGGCGTAGTGTTATCCAGTCAGGTCCAAGGGACCCAAGGGACAACTACCATTTAGAAGTGTAATGTTAACTTAATGGTAGGAAGAATCGACAGACGTGTAATGTTAACAAATCAATTTTAGAGTGAAAGTGACCGACAGAGTTGTAGCGTTAACCGATCAAGTCTAAAGAAATGTGGACCGTTCGGAGGTTGACATTAACATGATGGTGGCAAAAGATACCTAAAGCTAAGCAGAGGTGTGGTATTAGAATGATAACTCACTAGGAAATTTCGTTAAGATTGAGTTGTGACAATTTTTATCGAGAAATCATTCTCATGATCAGAGGTGAAAGCTTAAACGTGACCAATAACTCCATGAGCAGATGAAAAATACTCAATTCAAGGGTAGTATTCATTGAGAACCTTACCATTGATTAGTGTCATAAGCTTGTTACCATTTTGATTGATCAGGCAGTATGCTCTAATTGAGTAGACTATCTCTACTAGAACATGCCCTCCCATTTAGGCTGCAATTCACCTTTTGTCTTGTGTGTCATGACCATAGGTCGACGAATAGCTAAGACCAGGTCCCCTTCTTTAAAAGATCATGCTTTGACTCTTCTATTGAAGGCTCTTGATATTCGAGATTGGTATATCTCGGTTCATTATTAAGCTTTAAGTCTCAACTCCTCCAGTGCCTTTAGTTTTTAAAGATGCCTTTGATGTTGTTCTTCGATCGTCTTCTTTTCTGCTCAACAATGGAATTTAGATCTCTAGTGGTACCATAGTTTTGCACCCATATACCAAGGAGAAGTGTGCAGCGCCCGTGGGAGTGCAGACCATGTCTGATAGGCCCAAACACACTCTTCGAGTTCCTCATCCTGATCTCATTTGTTAGAAGAGATGTACTTTTTGAGAAGTTTGATGATGGTCTTGTTAAATGCTTCAGTCAAACTATTAGTAGCCAGGTTGTATGGTATAAAAGCCGCATCTTAAATTCTAAACTTGTCACATAATTTGAAGAACGGTCAGCTGATAAACTATAGACCATTGTTGTGGACAATCCTCTGAGAGATGCCAAATTAGTAAATAATATGGTGTTTCAGGAACATGACAACATTAAAAGTTTTGACTTCTTCAAGTGGGATGGCTTTGGCCTACTTGGAGAAGCAGACGGTTATGCCCAAAAATGAATCGATAGCCATTAGTGGATGGTGGGCTAATTTTCCAAATGACATACATTCCCAACATCTCAAATGGCCATGAGGCTACAGTCGGATGTAATTATTATAGAATTGACATGCATGACACTATATGGCATAAGCAATTGCATCTACAATCATCATCGTTTATAATAGCCTAAATAGCAGAGTCAATCCTAGAGTTTGTGTCTAGGTTGATGAGCTCCACATATAACATTGTGGGCTTCCTTAAGCACTTCTTGAGCTTTGCTTGATGACAAGCATCTAAGCAACATGTCATCAAATGATTTGTAGTACAATATCAGTGAAGCAAAGTCGTGAAAATACGATGTGCTCTCCTTTGGACGGAGATTGCTTGCTTAGGATTGTCAAGCAATATGTCGTGTAAGGCATAGCCAATGATTGGTCAACACCAGTTATTAGGTTTGAAACCCACAAGCATAGCGCAAACCTCATTGGCTTATAGAATCTATTTAGGATAGCATAGCTGGTGACTTGCTACCATAATGTGCTTGGTAGACTTGGAGGTCAAGGCTAAGGTAGTTGTAAGTGATGCTAAGGCATCGGCATAAGTGTTCTTGAAG
>BQKN01000923.1:225250-237075 GCA_022839385.1 Asparagus kiusianus | reverse complement strand
TTTCAGACCTCATATTCCCCTTTCATCTCCATATGCTTCAAGATACTTCACAACAATGTGTTGGGCGAGTTGTAAGCTGATTATGAGGGCATTGCATTTAGCCACATTGTTGGAACGTGGCTTAGTTAGTGAATAGACCTAAGGGAGGACGTGACTATAAGGATCAATAAGCACTAGCCCTGCACCTGCGACGACCGTTCTCTTCTAACTTCGACACGATGCACGTCGAAGTAAAGTTTCCACACTTGGTGGTTTGAGGTAATATTTGATTCAAATAGCTAATCTGGAATACCTTTGTAGAGCTTGGAAAACTCAGAGATAGGATGATCAATGAGGAAGTCTGCAATCACTTGTCCTTTAATTGCTTTCTGAGGTACGAATGTCATGTCGTACTGAGAAAGTAGTATTGCCTATTTCACAAGCCTAGAGTTTATATATACTGGCTTTGTCATGAGTACCTATAAAGAGTTGACTTTTAAAATTATGTGGATTGATTGGCCGGTTAGGTAATGCCACATTTCCTAGACTGTGAAGACCAAGGTTAGACATTCTTTTTTGATCAAATTGTAATGATGTTCGATACCGATCATGGTCTAGCTCAAATAGTAAAAGCTTTGTTCCTGACGATCATCATTCTTCTGAACAAGAAGTACTCCAAGAGAATGGTCCATGACTTTGATGTAAATCAAGAATGGCTTGCCCGATATCAGCATAGCCAAAAGGGGTAGCTTCATAAGATATTTTTTTATCTCATCAAAGATTTTTTGACAGGCATCGTCTCAAATGAATAAAACAACCTTTTTCATCAACCTTTGGAATGGTTAGCAATTTATGATTAGATTAGCTATGAGTTTACAGATAAATGCTAAATGCTCTTGTAAGCCTCTGAGTTTCTTGAGATTTCTCGGAGGTAGAATCTCCTAGATGGCTTTGTCCCTCTCTAGGTCGACATGAATTAGGGGTGCTAAACCGTATCTATATCCAAGGAAATATCAATAACCATATCTGTTAGGATACGAATATGGTTACTCAAATCTATAATCGATAGGATATGGTTATGGATATGATTTCATAATGGAATATCCAGATCCGTATCCAAAATATCTGAAAATATATTAGTCATATTGTTACAATAGTTTTAATCCTTAGATTATGGATTTGAGGTTAATTTTGATGATCAAGATGTCTAATCTTAGATTTTTAGATATAATGTACATATTAATAAACTCTTTTGTATTAAGTATCATATCCGACCATCTTTAGACCGATTGCACTCTTTGGATGTAATGATAAATCCAAGGAATTTGCTTGATGATATCCCTATGAAAGACTTGGTTATGTTCATCTTGAGTTGATACTTTTGAATGATGTTGAACACCGTTCTCATGTCATTAATGTGATATTCATTGTTGACTTTTGGTCATGAGGTCATCGACGCAACAATCCACTATCTTACATAAGTGTTTGTAAAAGATCATGATCATTGCATGTTGATAGGTAGGTCTAGCATTCTTTAGACCGAAAAACATTACTGTATAGTAGTATGCCCCCAAGATTGTTCTAAAGGCTATGTGCTTCTCATCTTCCAGATGCATTTTAATTTGATTGTATCTAGAGTCCATGAACAACATCCTCTCAGACTCACATGTATTGTCCATCATGACATCCATAATAGGGACAGGGAATTTGTCTTCTAAACAAGCCAAGTCGAGATCTCTAAAAGAGAAACAAATTCTGATTTTCCCGTTCTTCTTTGTTATGATGACAATATTGGCCAACTAATCTGGATGTTATTTTTCATAGATGAAACCACATTCAATAAATTTTTGGATTTTGATCACCATTAGCTCTATCAACTCAGGACAGAAGCATCACTGTTATTCAAGGTTATCGATAGTTGATAGCATCGTGTAGCAGTGAGGCATCGCTAAGGCTATTTGGGGCTATTGTGGCAAAATAGCGGTAAAAAACGCAAAGTCAATAGCGGTCTTGTTTAGATATGTATAAATACTAAAAAAAGATTAACCAAAAATCTAAAAAATTAAAAGTACATATTTGATGATTTAAAGATATCCTAAACATGAAATAGACACGTAACCATCACGTAATACCGAAGATGACTGGAGGAGTCAAAGAATTGTCATCTTCGAGAAGAAGAGCTAAGTAGTAAGAGGATTACCCTAAGGAGCTTATAGTGAAGGAGGTGAGAGAAAGTACTGAGAGGTGGCGGAAGATGCTGAAAATCATAGGAGACGGTGAAATGCAATGGTCAAGGGTCGGATTTAATTTTAAAAAATAAACCACAAACCATTTTTAAATAGCAGTCAAAAAATGGATTTCGCATGCAATCGCCCACTATTTATCGTTATGATACACTATTGGCCACTTTTGTGAACGAATGTGCATATTCCGCAATATGTCATCTCTATTGGGTGTTAGCGTAGTGGGAAGGGACTGCTAACGCTATTAGCGCCGCTATTACGGGGCTATTTACCACTATTTATAACAGTGTTGTTATTGTTTGACTAGCTTAATATTGGGGTCAATATTGAGGCGATGCATGGTTACATTTGGATCTAGTCTGAGCATGTCTTCATAGCTACAAGTGAAGTTATCAATTTACTCTCAGATAAGAGAAATTAATTCGACTTTCTTAGTATGCGATTGACTCTTGCCGATGAAGATGGGTCTGGGGTTGGCTTCATCACCTATATTAACTTGAATAACCTTATCTTCAATGGGTGCTTCCTGTGGTTTGAAGCGTGATTCCCATTGAACCCTAATGTTTTTTGCCCACGGGTCATTCTCTGGATCGTTGAACACTACTGATTCACCAGGCTCATTGGTTTGACTATATGAAGTCATATTAACTATGAATTCTTTGAGCATGATATCCATGTTTACATTAGAATCTCAATAGGACGTGTCTGAAGAGTGGCTTGGTAGATTCTCAAATATGGTTTGGTCTGCATGTCAAATTTAAGGGAAATATATCCGAGCCCATGTCTAGTTTTATTAAAATAATTTATGCTTTCCCATTTTGGTATGAAGAGGGTTAGTAGAAACCGTGGTCCTTGGTCAAAATTCAACCCTTATTTTAGGGTAAAATTATAACTCATTTTCGCCATTATATGACAGGATTGTTTGCTATAATGAGAAAACTCAAGCATTTTTTTAGTGCGCGATTGATCCTTGTCGATGGAGATGGGTCCGGGGTTTGCTTCATCACTATATTAACTTAAATCACCTTATCTGCAATGGGTGCTTCCTGTGGTTTGAAGCGTGATTCCCATTGAGCCCTAATGTGTTTTGCCCATGGGTCATTCTTTGGATTGTTGAACACTACTGATTCGTCAGGCTCTTTGATTTGACTATATGAAGTCATACTAACTATGAATTATTTGAGCATGATATCCATGTTAACTTTGGAATCCCAATCAGATGTGTCTGAAGAATGGCTTGGTAGATTCTCAAATATTGGTTTGATTTGCATGTCAAACTTTAGGGAAATATATCCAAACCCATGTCTAGTTCGATTAAAATAATTAATGCTTTCCCTTTTTGGTATGACGGGGGTTAGCGGAACAGTGGTTCTTGGTCAAAATTCAACCCTTATTTTAGGGTGAAATTATAACCCATTTTTGCCATTATATGATAGGATTGCTTTCTATAATGAGAAAACTCAAGCATTTTTTTAACTTTTTCATCTAAGATTGGTGGATGCGGTTATGGTTCGACTTTCCCAAAGATGATAGCCTTTTGAGGGTTTTTTGGTCGGAACCGTGAAGCTTGCATCTTCTGAGCTACCGAGCTGTTGATAAGTCAAATAAGACTCATTTATAGGTATATACAAAGCCGGTTCTAAAGCTAGCCTAAAAAATAAAGCATCAGTTTCTGAGTTTTCATGCTCAAAGCTAGAAGAATAACCATAAGCAAACTCTACATTATCATTAAAAACCTAGTGGCCCTAATTTTCGATAGATTGGTGTGTACAAAAATTCTCTAGGGTAATTACAAGGCATTATGTATTCCAGATAAGATCCTTATCCTG
The DNA here is from genome assembly GCA_022839385.1 of Asparagus kiusianus. Classification (NCBI taxonomy): domain Eukaryota; kingdom Viridiplantae; phylum Streptophyta; class Magnoliopsida; order Asparagales; family Asparagaceae; genus Asparagus; species Asparagus kiusianus. The sequence goes on along the minus strand of BQKN01000923.1, from coordinate 233,024 downwards.
GTCAGTTTTGCTATCAACATCATCACTACTATCGATATCTCCTAGAATGGCCACCTCGATTTTGTGCCTCTCGCCATGAAAGAAGGAATATGTGATGTAACTCTCTACCTCCTTTGAAGGGATGCTTCTTAGCATAGACCATTTGGACTAACCCTTTCTCATCAACATACTTGAAGCATTGATGGATGTTGAGGGGACGATGATATTGGAATGGATCCATGGTTATCCTAGGAGAAAGTTGTAGCACATCTCTATATCAATGACATAACATGTGACCTCAGTCTTCAAAGCACCAATCAGAAGTTTGAGAGGGATCTTTCATAGTGACTAGCTACTGGTGGAATTGAATCTAAAAATAGTAGTGGTTTTCCTGGACAGGTTATAGAGCGGAATGCACAAGAAGCTAAGGAGTCTTTGAGGGATGATGCTTAAGGAAGATCCAAGATCGATGTGGATATCCTTGATGAGCATGTCCTCGAGTGTGAACATGGTGCAAGGCACCCCTGGCTGCTTTGATAGAAATGCCTTTGATCATCAATGTATGGAGGCTCGCGTGAGTGAGTAATGTCCTATTGTCTATCAATACTTCCCTAAAAGCTTCTCTTATATCCTTAGACAAACATAAAAGTTCATGCAAGGTTATACGAGCTAGAATGTTTACTAGCTAAAGAAATATATCATATCAAAATAGGACTTTGAGTCCAGCGAATGGTGGCTACAATGCTGTGTCAAACCATATCTCCTTTTGCTTAGTGGGTTCGGGCTACTTGGAAGATCTTGGTTGATCATAGTTCTTCAAGTAACCCTTTCCTTATCTGGTGCCTATCGGTACGGCATGGTCCTATTGTGCAGCCATGACTATTTTCTCTTCCTTTGACTTTATCGTCGAAGAAACTGTAATAAATTTTCACATACAATTGCGGAGATGGCATTAAAGGTCTTCATCATGCCTTAAGTTTTCACATAGGGCACAGATTTGGAAGAAGTCCAGTGCTCATCTTCAAGAAGGTCAGGATGGACCCACATTATCTCTCCCTTGTTAGTTGTAAGAGGGACGAAGCCTTGAGTCTAATGACCTTGCTGATCATAATTGACTAGCTCCATTTTGTAGTAGGGATAAGTATTGACCCTATTCTAGATCTGAGTCTTCGACATAGAGGCAAATTGTAGGGTTACCATATTGGTTGTAACCTTCTTTTTCTCGAGCCGAAGCTTGAGAATCCTGAAGTCGATGAATATCTTTATTGTGTCCTTGAGGATATAATAGTTCATCGTCGGATGTCCCAACATCCTATGATATATGTAGTAATTGGGATCATTAGTTTTCTCAACTTCTGCAAGGTGTCAATTTTTCAAAAGCTTTAATCTATTGCCCTTATTGAGCACATGGAAGATGGCAACGATATGCTCATATTTAAAATAGTGGTTCTGTTAGGTTCTCTTTCAAGGCTCCTTCTTCTATTTGTTGGGTTTTTCAACCTCAGCAGTGAATGTTACTTTCATCTTTGATTGGGATGACTGTGCCTACTTGTTCTTATCCCCATTACGACCTAAGAAGGGATCAAGTTTGTTGAAGCATTTATTAGACTTCTTGATAATTTTCTCTTACTCCATCAATTCTTTTGAGGAGTTTGCCTTAACAACACCAATATGATCTTCTATGCGACTCAAGAACTTATGCTAACATGTTTGGAGCAACATCAGCAAGGGCATAACCCGACATTGTAAACTTAGATTATAGAAATGCTTAATGTAATCTCTGATCGAATCTTCTCCTATTTGCCTTTTAGAGAGGAGCTTGGTCATGGTCATGTCAGACTACTCTTCATGCAACTAAGACAAAAGCTACGACTTCAAATCAGACCATGACCTAATTGATCCTTTAGGAAAATCTAGAACCAGTCCAAGGCTACCCTTTAAGAGTGCTAATGAAGAGCCTTGCCTTGATAGCGTCATTTCCTACTATGTTTCTTGTTTGTTGGTGAAAGAGTAGATGTGTTGATTAGGAGAACCCTTACCGTCGAACGTGTGCAACATCGGCCACTTGAACTTCATTGGGTAAGGAACTGAGTCCCACTCAATAGGACAAGGCTACGTATTCCTAACTTTCTTTAGCTCCATCCTCTGTGTTAGAGAATTGAGCTAACTCTGGAGACTTTCAAGAATCTTTGTCTCATGTTTCACTTTTAGTCGAATTAGATACATTCGGTTCTGAATGAGAGGAATGAACGTCATCATGGCTCAATGCTTCTTTCTTGAGGGAAACGTCAACAAGTTGTTTCCCCTTCAAATTATCTCTGGAGATTGAGAGATGTGCATTAACTATTGCATCATGCCTTTAAGTCGCTCAAAGGGCTTGTCAGATGCTTTCTTCTAAGCTTCCATTTGACGAATAGGATCATCATGAGCATCTTTGTCCGTCATATCTACATCCCACCCCCGCTCTTGACTTGTGCTAGGAGTGGCATTCGACTCTATGGCAGAGGTTGCATCGCTAATAGCATATAGGTCCACTTGTGATGAAACTCATGATGCGTGTGTCCTTAGGGGAGAATAATCAAAGGGGATTGATGCCTTTTGCCTTGACTTTGTATGATGATTAATACCATCAGTCTCTAGAAGTATGCTTCCAATGCTAGCAGAATATATTAGATTGGAAGGACTATCCTCTTCTTCATCATCCACATTGGTCACACTGGTTATATAACCATTAACTATTCAGAATTGAATATGTTCCTTTGGGAGCGTCATTGCCTTTAATTCCTAACCTCTGAAGGCTCTGGAACTAAGCTGAGACGTTTGAATGCCGAGGACTTGCATTGGTAATTCGTTTAAACAGCCGTAACAATTTCTTTTGGTTCGTGTTTTTTATTCCCTTCATGACTTGTTTAGGAATAACCAATTCATGGGATTGTTAGAATATTTCATGAGGCACGGTATGAATTCAGGTATTTAGAGTTATGAAGGTGTGGAAACGGCACATATTGTGTTTTCTAACATTGACATGCCCTTTTTAGAGAAAGGAACCCCCTTAGATCAAGGGGAGTCTCAGTTTGACTAAGATGGCAATCGTTCTTCTTGAGAGGAACTCCACCTTCTCATACTTTGGCAAGCGAACATTGCTTATGATGACATTGTTTTGACCTACGGCTTACGTAGTCAATTAAGTCTCTATCATAAGTCAGAGCTTGTGACTTGGAAGAAGAATCACTGTAGATGGTAAAAATTACCACGGCGGACCAACAAACAAATTCGCCCGCAAGTCAAGGCCATCCACTTAGATGAAGAATGGAGTGTAGCCGTGAGACGGGTTCGAGGGTACACCTAGGCCCTCACGCACCAAGTCACATGGGAGCGAATCCGCCCTCATGAGCCAGATCCGCCCGTAGGTGTTCAAATCCGCCCTCATGAGCCAAGTCCGCTCACGGGAGTACGAATTCGCCTTCATCCGCTCGTAGGGGCTCAAGTCCACCCTCGTATACCAAACCCACCCGCAGAGGGCCACGTCTACCTACGTAAGCCGAAAACCGGATTTCCAGGGACAAGCCTTCCCTATTTCCCGTGATGCATGGGGAGGGAGCGCAGCGCTCCAGATTCGTCAGAAGGCCGCCCGCAATTCAAGCGAGCAAGACAGGCGCCGGACCGGCCTGCATACTCATAAATGCGGATCACCTCACCCATCAGAATGGAAAACCAAAGCCGTCGGCGTGCCGCAAGCTATCTGGAGCTCGCTCAGACATACGACGTCCGTTCTCCAACCTCTGCCAAGACACAGGGAGGGGAGAGAAGGCACAGGACCCCAGGACCGTCAAATGGCCTCTCGGTGACTCACAGCGTTGGTGAGCAGACAGCTGCCAGAGTAGCCTGCACCCTCATAAATGCCTCATAAATACTGCTTACCTCACTCGTCCAAACCGAGAGCAAGAGCCGTCGGCGCTCGCTGAGTTGGTCAGATCCACTCAAGCATCTGGCAACCGCCGTCACGGGTACGAGGAGGGGCTTTCCCACTCCTACGCGATGCGACGCAACATGCGGCTCATCGAATGACCGCTAGCAACACAGAGAAATAGCAGAATATCTCTGGACAATGTATGGTCACATCCCATAATTTAAGGGACATCCGAACTGTCTCTCTCTCTCCTATTAAAAGGCTTCTTTCAGCAACTTGGAAAAGCATCGATCGATTGATCAATCAAGAGAGGAAGAAGCTTTCTGCATACCCTTGCATTACAACGCCATCTCCTAGCTCCGAGCCCTGATCGTCGGCGAGCCAGAAGAGACGAACTCCTTCACCTCGAGCTTCTACTGAGTACTGAAGCTCTCCGACAACCTCGGTCGAACCGTCCAAGGGAGGCAAACTCGGCACAAGCACCGAGCGAAGCATCCTGTAGCTACCTTAAAGTCCCCACGATTAAACAAAGAGGGTTTTCCCTCTGCTTCTGTTGTAATTCAGATTGATTTAGTTTGTAATAAGTTTTTTTATAAATACAAACAAAATCCCCCATTTTCGGAAAAATCAAAAACTTACACCTACAGAATCACTACGGGTGATTGTTTTCCCTTGTGGAATTTTGAATGGAGGATAACCCCAATTCCTTACTTCTTTTAAAGAAGAAAATCTAGCATCGCAGATGCTTCAAAACACACCCCTAAAGGGGTTGTGGACTGAAGTCCAAAATCAAAAGACGTATGAATGTATGTTTCTTCGCTTTGGACGAAGTTCATCTGGCTTCTAGGAACACCAAGACTGCTGCTGACGGAGCTCACCTTGCTTTGGGTGAGGGTCGACTCTAACCCCATCTTCGAGCTACGATGGATCTTACAGCAACCTCTAATGGTGGCCGCAATTGACTTTTTGGAGGAAATAAATTCCTCAACATCGCAGCGATTTAGCAGTGGATCCAAGGGCCTTAGTGTCAGGCTGAGACAAAATTTCCTAGTCAATTAAGAAAATAGTCTCTAGGGTAGTTGCCATCCTGACTCGAGTCTTAAAATTATAACTCACTCAAGATTAAAAATTTAAGATTATAAAGGAACAAGAAACTTTTATAAGACTGGATTTTTATGTGTACCGATGGAGCGTCATTCTTGTACTCAATTGACTGTTTGACCGAAGCAATAAGTCTTCTTGCTAATTTTGAGAAGCTTCTCAAACTAAAGCTAAAATCCGATCTCTGATCTGCCTCTTTGGTGATTGATGAAGATGTCGATTAAAGGTTCTCAAAAATGAGCTGTCTCTCCTCCTCTTATAGGCTGAGAGAGAGAGAGTGTGTGTGTCCATTAAATATGTATTAGTGGCCATTAACTTAGGAGATAATGAGGATGAACTATTTCCATAAAAATAGCTTTTGAAATGGTCATTGGAGAGATTCACCAATAACGGTCTTGGACGAAGTTAGTTCTAGCGAACTTCGCCAGAATAGTGAGTGACATGACCCGCGTGGACTGCTTGCGTAAGGCTCACTTTGGGCAAACTTCACCTGAAGTTTCACTTTGACTTGGTCTTGAAAGAGAGCTTCAATATTGCTTTCGCGAGTCTCGCTATGGCGTGGACAAACTTCGCCATGGCATATTTTTGGCCTACATAGAGTGTTTAGCGTATAGGTGTTCACTTCTTGAGCTTATATTAGACTGAGTATTGGTCCGAGTGAGAGTATTTTGACACACATCGATGGTGTCGAGAGACTATCGATGATTGAGAAACTCATCAATGATATTTATATCTCTAGGCTTTTGCACTATCGACGAGTCATAGTACCATCGACGGTCACTACTCACCATCGATGGTCAATGACCTACTCATGATGGTGGTGGTGTTGAAATCATTTGCGTCGTTTCGCCTCGTTAACATCTCATACTCGTATTTACGTATAACGCAACTATCTCAAACTAATATTAGTACCGTATGAGCATTTGTTATTACTCAAACTAGAGATATTGTACAAACTATGTCCTAACAATCTCTGCCTGCCTCCTTCAATACGCTAAAATCTTGTTCCACTTGTTGCGGAACACAAACTTCATGATCCTCATAAAGAAAACAAAGAAGCTGAATCTAGCGAGAAGCAACCATATAGAATACTGCATCCCATGTATCTCCTCGATTTTCTTCTCATCAACCTTCTCTCCGAGACACTTGGGAAAAAGCAAGCAGATCATTGAGACTTCAAAATTCTCTATCATGAGTTGATCTCCATGTTTATTATTGAGCTTGTTGAGGAGTAGTTTATAATCCCAATTACATAATGGGCTTAAAGTTTTTTTTATGTGAGAGGGATAGAGCATATCTGAGGAGAGGTTATGACGCAGCAAGCGCGATAGAGAACCGTAGGGCGATGAATTTATGTCATGTCCGTCGCAAGATAAGGACAACATAGGCTTTCTAAAATGTGGGTGATCTGCAATGGCTGAGCCATATTGCACCAGAGCTTGGTGTGCAATGTGGCAATCCTAGGATATTATCGGGCCATAAGTATTGTGGAGCTTGTATAGGAGTTTGTTCAAGCTCGAATGAAGATAATGTTTTTGACAAAGAAGACTGTGGTTGATGGGCCCAGAGGGGGGAGAGAGACATAGAGAGGGAGCTCTCGGTTTGAGAGCGAGAGAGATGAGGATGAAGATCCAAGCTTCCAATTGTTCTAATATCAACATTTGCTTGTGAATGAAGATTTAAAAAGTCATGAACTAGTGTAGTATGACGCACATTTATAGCTTTCTTTTGGTTTATTTTGAATGTGATAATTTATTATTGTTATTGGATGAGATCACACTTTGTGTTTGTGATCACTAACGTTTTCTTCTTCCTCTTGCTGAGGATAATCTACTTGTGTGACATTAAGTAAAAAAATAGTTAATTAAGTACTTTTTTTTACAAGTCATACAGGGAATTTATCCGGTCTCAGTTATCAGAGGATGAATCCAAAACCGATACCTTATGGTTGTGGGACAAATTTTCAAAACCAACCCCTTTTACGTTTTAATTGCAAAAAACGACCTGTTTCCAATTTATTTAGAAAAACCGACCTGGTTTCAGCACTGTCGTTGAAACCAGGTCGGTTTTTCTAAAAAAATTTACGAAACTTCACGGGAGTTCAACTCCCGTGAAGTTTAGTAATCTTTTAAACTTCACGGGAGTTGAACTCCCGTGAAGATTATTTTCCTTAATAAACTCCACGGGAGTTCAACTCCCGTGGAGTTGCAAGCTAAAATCCCCAGCGAGGAACTCGCCGGGAAATTAGCCTGCAGCTTCACGGGATTTCAACTCCCGTGAAGCTGCAGGCCAGATTTTCCAGCGAGTTGCTCGCTGGGGAATTAGCCTGCAGCTTCACGGGAGTTGAAATCCTGTGAAGTTGCGGCCTATATATGCGGACGCGCCAGACCCCTCCCCATCTCAGTTCTCTCTCCCCGCGACCGCCCCCAAACCCTAACTTCTCTCTCGTCCCAACCGCCGCCGTCCACGTCAGTTCCGACCGCAGCCCCCCAAATCCGACCGCCGGAACCCTAATCCGACTGTCGGAACCCCTTTCCGACCGCCGGCACCTCATTCCGACCGCTGGAACCGCCATCGTCGCCGGATTTCGACAGATTGAGGGTAAATTCCTCCCAAAATTAGATTTTCTCTTAATTTCTTGTATTTTCTCGCTATTTAATGGTGATTACATGTAGAAAATTATATTTTAGAATTTAATTGTGAAATTTTTATGAATTATGTGAAGAAAACTTAAATAATTTTGTCGATTTAGAGGGTAAATTATCAATAATGTAAAAAATAGTG
>BQKN01000923.1:172344-225240 GCA_022839385.1 Asparagus kiusianus | reverse complement strand
ATTTTGTCGATTTAGAGGGTAAATTATCAATAATGTAAAAAATAGTGTTACTACATATGTATGACATCGGTATATGAATTTGGAAAAAATTATGGTTCCCTAAAATTGATATAGGATTTAATTATAAGTAACAATAAATTTTTAAAGTCTTTTCGTGTAATATTGATCTTGAATGTTTTACTCTTTAGAGGTAATGATGAACGATCGAATCGTAATTTTGTGTTCGTATGATGGGAAGATTAAATACCTCGAAAATAATATGCCTGTTTATGAAGGAGGTACGACGAGACCATTGTTTATAACAAAATCGTGTACTTTCGATGAGTTGGTTAATGAATTGCACAAATTTACATTAACCAACTCACGTGAGTATCATCTTAATGTTATTTGCAATTATCCTGTTGTGGAGAACAGGACAAGCGGCATTCAAATATCAAGTGACTACGATATGAGTCTCATTAGAGTCTTACATGACGAGAAGCGTTCGATTGAATTGTTCATTGAAAAACATCAAAGGAATTTGGGCAAATCGTTGAATTATGACGGAATGTATTCCCGCATGTTGGAGAACCCTGATGTTGATTCCGTTGGCTTTTTATCTCCTCAACAAGATGAAGGCTGGACACAATCACAATACATGAGCGGTCCTTCATTTGTGAGCACTTCAAATGCTTTTGATACTAACACGGGAGTTCAAGAAGATAATGCAAGTGTCGAATCCGAGAATGATGATGATGAAGACGGCTTACAAATTAATAGCATGACCTTGATAGATCGTGATGAAGGGGACAACCACCACATTGACGGGTGTTATGCTAATAATGAGTATGTTGTCTTAGAGGATCCGCCGCCCGATGAACTTCAAGGAGAAGAATGGATCGATAACTCCGTGATGGAAAGTGTTCCTATTGGCACTAATAGCGATCATGATACACAGGGTGAGGACTTCTCATTCGCGAAAGGAGATCTATATGAGAGCAAGGAGAAATTGATCCATGCGCTTCGCTCGTATGCCATTGCAAAAAATGTCAAGTTTAGGCCAACAAAAAATAATACTACAAGCTATAATGCGGTTTGTTTCTATCGCAAAGATGGCGATGATGAAGATATTGGTGGACACCACGACGGCAATGCGAAATGTCCGTGGAAGCTTAATTCACGCTCCGGTGTAAGAGTAGGCGGGCAATTCAAAATCACGGCAATTTGTGATTGTTAAATGTTAGGGGTTTCGTTCTGTGTTTGTTTCCGTATGTTATTTGTGATTGTAATTTGTAGCAGTTTCGTGAGTTGTTTGTTTCAGTATCTCATTTGTGATTGTAATTTGTATCGTTTCGTAATGTTATATAAATTTAATGTTTGGTTTCGAGTTATTGCTTTCTTCACGTTACGCATTCGTTTGTTGTTTATTTATAACTAGATGAGTATTTTAACAGAAAGATCTAACACATTGTGCATTGTCTTCTAATATAATTCTCAGTTATATTCATTATGGATCCGGGACCGACATGCTCCGACGTTTTGACCCTCCAGGCGAGCCACGTTTCAGATTATATTGGCTCGGGACAGGTAAAACATCTTTTGTATATGCTAGTTAGCATTGGCACTAATTTTAATTTTTCACATTATACTTAATCAATTCTTTCTGACGTGCAGCCTGTACCAGACATCACGATGATCGAGCATTCCCAAAGCCATTCGTCTTGGGTCATTGAGGATGCGAGAGTTCTAGCGCTGATCTCTCAGGCCGGTTTTCGGGAGTGTTCGATGGTTCGATATATCAGGCTTGATTGGCCGCTTATCACTGCTTTGATTGAGAGGTGGAGGCCAGAGACCAACACCTTTCACATGCATATAGGGGAGTGCACCATCACTTTACAGGACGTGGCCGTCATACTTGGGCTCCAGATCGATGGGCCGGCAGTTACGGGCACCGATGATCATAGTTAGCCGGAGGTATGTGCCCGGTTTCTTGGACAGGTTCCGGACTTGAGGAGTGGTGCGATGAAGCTATCGTGACTTTGTCAGACATTTCAGGGCGACATACTAGAGGATGCCAGTATGGAGAGGCTTCAGTTCCATGCTCGTGCTTACATATTGCACATGATAAGGTGCGTGCTTTTTCCTGATGCGAGCAAGACTCTTGTACATGCACGATGGCTGCCGTTGCTAGAGGATTTTAACGTATGCGGCACACTGTCGTGGGGCAGTACGGTGTTGGCATACTTGTATCGAGAACTGAGTAGAGTATCCCTGATGTAGAATAAAGAATTCAAGGGATGGTGATGGAGCCGGCACTTCGCAGCCTCATACACAGCCGGATACTCAGATAGTCGAGGCTCATCAGCGCGGGGGGCGGGGAAGAGCGAGGGGGGGGGGGAAGAGAGGGAGAGGAAGGAGAGGAGCTATATTGGGTTGTATTTGAACTTATTTTGTTAAATTTTTTAACTTGTATGAATTTTCAAATACTATACTTTTATGGATCAATTATAGCTCGATATGTGATCTTTTTGCGTATTGTTTGATTCGTGCGTGTTTAAATAATATATATTACAGTAATTATTATCAACAGGTAAATAGATGTATATATGAGTTAAATAGGTAGACGTATACAAAACATGCACAGCAGCCTGTGCATGTTTTGTAAAACCTGCAACTTCACGGGAGTTGAACTCCCGTGAAGTTGCAGTCTAAATTTCCCAGAGAGCGATTCTCTGGGAAATTTGGCCTGTAACTCCACGGGAGTTCAACTCCCGTGGAGTTTTAACACTACAACAAACTCCACGGGAGTTGAACTCCCGTGGAGTTTATTAAGGAAAATAATCTTTATGGGAGTTCAACTCCCGTGAAGTTTAAAAAATTACTAAACTTCACGGGAGTTGAACTCCCTTGAAGTTTCGTAAATTTTTTTAGAAAAACCGACCTGGTTTCAACGACAGTGCTAAAACCAGGTCGGTTTTTCTAAATAAATTAAAAACAGGTCGTTTTTTGCAATTAAAACGTAAAAAGGGTTGTTTTGAAAATTTGTCCTATGGTTGTGTTTGGTTTGAATGAAAAAGAAGGAAAAAAAATAAAAAACAAAAGGAAAGGAATAAGAATAAGAAAAGGAAAGGAAAGAATGTTCTTTTTAATGTTTATGTAGGAGAAACTGTCAAATAAAATTGTAGTGAAATGATAAAGGATACTTTTTTTTTACTTCTTTAACTTTAAAAAACAAGGTAGAAATATAACTAATAATATTAATAAATTGTTTTTTAGCATTTTAATTCTTTTTTATGTAGATAGGATATAATGCAATGCATATCGTGTTTTATAGAATCACAGAGATGAAAAAGAATTTAATTCATGTTTCACTATCAATTTAAAATTGATGCAAATAGTATAAATTACTTTATATTAAAAACTCAGTAAAAGCAATTAAAAAATTAGTAAAACAAAATACAAAATTGATATAAAGTTCAAGAAATCGCCAATTTTAAATATAATTTGACAACTTCAAAATTTATTCCTTTCATATATGATTTTATGTAAAGAGGACCCTTTGTATGATCATTTTTTTTCTTTTTTTTCGTGTGGGACTTTTTATTTTTGCTTATACATCTATGGTTCCATCCATTGCCTAATGGGCCCACATCGAACCTAAAATGCCTCATGTGTCCATTTTCATTATTTTCTAGTAGTCCCCAGATGCATCCAAGCTTTTTAAAAAAACCTCTCGCCGAGACAAATGAGATCGCCGTGCTCCTTTTCAGCCTTCAAAGTCCAAGCACGATCATTTTTCTCTCAATTTCACTAGAATTTTGTTTTTCCTTCTAGATCATTCAATACAACATGTCCGACGTGTCACAAACTTTTATTTCCATAGATGACCAAGAAAATACAAATATGAATAAATCCATTATGTCAAATGCTCAAGATTTCTGTATGTTACATCACCAAAATCCATATGTCATTTGACGAAAAGCATTAGAAGTGATTTACGATCCAATTAGTGTTTAATTACATTATCAGTCATTCAAGCAATTAAAATATAAGTATAAACGTCCAATTAAGTGATAAATATGAAGACGAACAATCAAATTAACCCGTTGATCAAAAAATATACAATAAAAGAAAAAAAAAATTAACCTGTTTAATCACCCAATCCTTTGTTTTTCCTACTAAACATAACTTTTTCCCACATAACCCAAAACTCCAAAGTGCCTCCATAGACCCCACCTTATGCTTTTTAACTTTACATAACCCCCACACACCCCCAAATAGTATTCACATGTGGTGGAGGATTACTTTAGGGGCCGACTCAGCATGACATTCATGAATTTTACAGCTTCTTCATACCTCGTATATTGAAATTGCCTCAATGTATTACATAAATCAATCTTTTTAGAAGTGTTATTACTTCTCTGATCAGTTTACTTTTAGTTTCACCAGGGGGTTACTGCAACTCATTCCTACATTACATGAAGATGTCGATTTCGTAATAAGACAACTATCAAGGAACGATATATATATATATACTTTCTTTTTAATGTATTGCAAATTAGAAGGTGAATTCAGCAAAACCCTCGGTGCTTTGGGGATTTTGAATAAAACCCAATAAACTTTATAAATCAAAAAATTCCCCTTAAACTTCAAAATTTCTGCGACCTCCAAAAATATTAGAACACCTCATAAAAGATGTTAATGAGTAGAGTAATAACATAATATCTGATCCTGCACACAAGCCAGGTTTCTGAATAAAAGAGGGGCCAAGGGTAATTGAGATCTCCAAATTGATTCCTACACCAATCTCCTTCTGAATGACGCAAAACAGGCTGCGCATAATTTTTCTTTCTTCCTTTCTTTTATTATTATTATTATTTTTTAATGTTTCATGTACTCAACTAATTTTTGGTAAACGATGAGCTAATGATATTAATTAATATGTGTGGGGTTTTCATGTTCTTTTCCTAACAATCTTTTAGTAACTATAACTAACCTCAACTCTTCAGTTTACTTCTACACAATGACGCACAAAAGTATGAGGTCCTTCCATTTGAATCGGCATCGAAGTTCACGAGCCATCGAGAACTACATACTATACTATCGTGTAGTAGTTTGGGAATAGTGTGGAAAGCATGATCTAACATGATCTAGTTATCACTGACTCTCCTTCTGAAGAGTAAGGAAGCTAGTAATTAGACTCTCATAAGGCTATAGAATGCCGAGTAACAACTTGCAAAAGTTCAAATTAAATTTCTTGACTTAAAAGACCAAAATCTGATTCCACTTTCGATCCCAGATGGACCCACTAAATCTCTTGAAGAATCATCCAAATACTATTGAAATTACAGCTAAGATGGTTAAGAGTACAAGGGGTATAAAAGAAATTTATTAACAATAAACAGTAAATTTTAATAGGTTAGACAAAATGTAAAGAAAAGATGGCCGATTATTTAACGTAAATCATCATTGTTAACAATAAACAGCCGTTAAGCATTCTCCAGAGAAGTTTGCAACCTGTGCATTGAAAATATAACAGCAAAAGTCTTGCAATATAAATACTGAATACAAAGAGATACCTTGGTACATTCGGGATATAAGTGAGTACCGCAAACTTGCAAGCATTTTCTTCTAAGACGGAATCATTTCAATTTTCCCTCAGGGTAACTCCTTTTGCAATTAGTGTATCCCCAAAAGTCTGCAACAATTTTCTTTAACCAAAAAGGAACTCCAAATATTGTCAAATTGGTCCAGCCTCCTAGTTTATATAAGGTACCGCACGATTCTAAATAACAAAAAACCAACTTGGATTAGCACTGAACCTACAGCATTTCCCTAAAATTACTCATAAGCCTACACAAAAATACCCATAAAAAGGAAAAGAAAAGGATTCAAGCTCACTCAGCAGACTATTTTCTTTCTTCAAGAAAAAAAAAGGTATAGCAGAGACAAACATGATCAAAAATTTGGCACTCAAGAAAAATAGAAAAGCTCTTGTGAACTCACAGGTCTTTGCGTGGTTAGTAACTCGATAGCAAGAGGACAAAACTGAGTACATAACCCACACCGTGATTACCCCAGACATTTCACAACTTTTCTCGCAACCGTTTGAGTAATTCTGGACCTAGAGTTGTTATATCACCTAAATACAATAGCAGAAAGTTATATGTCAAAATCTATTGTATTACAGAAGAATTGTTATATGAACAAAAAATTTAACAGTGATTCCTATTACCTGCACCGAGTGTGAGGACAACTATTTCTTGATTTATATCAGATGAAATCTCATAGACCAACTTCTCAATCACATCCTCCTTAACGGAAAAAAAATTTACAATCTTCAAATACAGGAAGAAAACTAAAGCCAAAGCATGAAAGAACGAATGACTTTCTCAAAAAACAGCTTTTTCTGGATGCCATACAAATCATTGGAGCTGCTTTTCAAGACTCAATTTTACGATATAGAAGCTCTTTCATACTAACTATCGTATCTTTTAGAGAACAATACATACCATTTTAGGAATATATTCGCATGATGGACCTCTTATTGAAGATGCCAGTTCTCTCCCATCACAACTACACCCATTCATCTCCCTGGCAGCATAGACCTGGAAAAAAATTTTAAAATGTTTAAATTACAAAGGTTAACTCCAATAAACAAATAAGGAGTTCAAAGGATGTCTCCATCTACCTCAGTTATTATCAAATGGTCCGCATCAACAAAGGCAGTAGCGAAATCTTTCATCAAGGCAGCTAGACGGCTATTAAACAAATTGAAGCTCGAAATTACTAGGATTTAATCATTAAAACTACCAACAAAAAAAAACATGTGATTCTAATTTATTTTGTGTCTCAGTGAAGAATATTGTTCCTGGTAGCACATATATCATCTGTTGTGCGCCACAGAAGCCGATTTGACAAGTCAATAGCACACACAAGAACAATAATAGACCACAATATATCACAAGCAACCAAACCATAGCAAGAACATAATATTTTACGTGGTTCGGCAATCTTGCCTACGTCCACAGGAGCAGCACACTAATTTCTTATTAATAACAAGATATTACAAATAAGAGAGGAGATCTCAAACTAAAGATCTCTCAAACAAATAGCAATTGATTTTAATATAAAATCAATGCTCAAACTCTCTCTATCTCTATTACAATAAATCCCCAATTAATATTCACCAACCCCTTCTCAATAATAAATGAGAACAGAGACAAATGGGAACAAAATCGGAAATTCCCAAATTGCAGAGAACAGAAGAAGAAATGCCACCGCCAATCTCTTCTTCTCTCTTTGCTCTCGCGCTCCATCTCAGATCGCGAAAGGGGTTTCCCTTTTATAGGGAAACCTTAGGCCTATTCCAGCTGGAGCCAGCTGTTACCCACCTTAGGCGAGATCTCCACGCAAGGACCGCAGGCGAAATCGAAGCGGTTCCACCAGGCGAGCGCCTCCATCAGGCGACTTTCTACTCGATCTCGAACAGGCGACTTCGACCCTTTCAAGATCTCAAAGTCGCCCTCACGCCTCGCCATCAGGCGAGTTCCACGTCTGTCGAAGCCCGCGCCTACAGGCGAGTTCGTCGCCTATCCCATTTCCGCCTGTCCAACGCTCGCCTACAAGCGAGTTCGTCATCGTCGCCTCTCAACAGGTGCGTTCGTTCTTCAATTCTCCACCTCATCCATCATTTGAAAAACATCAAATTTCGGACGAACACCAGAAGAACCCCACTAATGCCAAACCAGGCCCAAAACAGCTGCACTATTATACCATGGCTGCCTACGTACCCTCTGACCGGGATCAAGCTAATCGTAGTTCTTCCAAATGGCCGCCAACGGCCTCAACAACGAAGAATGTTCAATAAATTCAAACAATGACCAAATTTCACACTTGAAACAACTTTGGTCAACATATCAGCAGAGTTGTCCTTAGTGTGGACCTTCTCCAACATGATATCACCATCATCCAATACGTCACGTACAAAGTAAAATCTGACATCAATGTACTTCGTGCGTGCATGGTAGACTTGGTTCTTTACCAAATAGATAGCTGATATGCTATCACAATATACCTGAATGGTCTCCTGTACAATCCCCAAATCATCCAACAAACCATGTAGCCACAAAACCTCCTTCACTGCTTCAGTCACCGCCATATATTCCGCCTTCGTAGTAGAAAGCGCTACAGTGGACTGAAGAGTGCATCTCCAACACACCGGTGCACCAGCCAATGTAAAAACATAATCTGTAGTGGATCGACACTTGTCAAAATCTCCGGCATAGTCTGAATCCACGTAGCCAATACAATCCTATCCTATCTCAACATTATTCACAAATATCAACCCAACATCCACAGTACCCTTAATATACCGTAGAATCCACTTCACGGCCTCCCAATGCCCCTTCCCAGGGTTGTGCATGTACCTAGATACCATGCTCACGGTCTGTGACAAATCTGACCTCGTACACACCATAGCATACATCAAACTACCCACTGGACTGGCGTATGAAACTTGAACATGTAGTCCCGATCCTCCACTGAAACTGGTGACATCAAAGCTGAAAGCTTAAAGTGAGGAGCTAATGGAGTACTCACCACCTTGGTATTGCCCTCAAAACTGAACTTCTTCAGCATCTTCTGCAAGTAACTCATTTGTGTAAGCTTCAATCTCCCTTTCACCCTGTCTCTCTCAATCTCCATACCCAGTATCTTCTTAGCCTCTCCCAGGTCCTTCATCTCAAATTCAGATGACAGCTCCTTTTTTAATTTCTCAATAGCTGAAGTGTTCCTGGAAGCTATGAGCATATCATCAACATACAATAACAAATAAATGTGCTCACCATCCTGTAGCTTGCGCATATAAACACACGGGTCATAAGGGCTCATCGTGTACCCTTGGCCAATCATAAAGCTATCAAATCTCTTGTACCATTGTCCCGGTGATTGCTTCAGTCCATAAAGAGATTTCTTTAATTTACACACCAAATTTTCCCTTCCTGCAGCTTTAAACCCCATAGGTTGTGTCATGTAGATCTCATCGTCTAAGTCTCCATGTAGAAAAGCCGTCTTCACGTCTATTTGGACCAAATCCAAGTCCAGCTGTGCTACCAATGCTAATAGAATCCGAATAGACGAATGCTTCACAACGGGTGAAAACACCTCGTTGTAATCAATGCCCTCAAGCTATGCATATCCCTTGGCAACCAATCTGGCTTTGAACCGAATGTCCCCAATAGAAGATCCCTCCTTCTTGGCATACACCCACTTGCAACCAATAGCTTTCTTACCCTTAGATAGCTTTACAAGTTCCCAAGTGTCGTTTTTCTGAAGAGATTGCATCTCCTCCTCCATAGCATTCCTCTACCTAATGAAATCAAGGCTAGACTCTGCCTCCCTGAATGTGGTAGGAATCAAATCATCAACGACCTCCACAGATAAAGCATATGCCACCATGACATCATCATATCTAGCTGGCCGACGAATCTCTCTCCTCGGTCTATCTGCTGCAATGGACCTCTGAGCATGACCTGCTCCCGAGCCTCACCATCTACTGTATCTTCTAAATGCTCGACTGTCATCTCATCTTCTTCCAGTGTCACCTCTGTAGGAGTCTCAATGGACACAGTGCTGACTGGAGTGAGTGGAGTCACATCATCTTCCACCTGCTGCGATATCCCTCATGTCTGATCTTCCTCCACCTGCTGAGGAACTCGAGGCTTAATCATGTATGTCTCATCAAATGTGACATCTCTGCTAATGACCATCTTCTTGTCTTGTGGATCCCATAATTTGAAGCCTTTGACACCTTCTCTAAATCCCACAAAGACAGCATTCCTAGCTCTCGGATTCAACTTCCCATCACTAACATGAAAATAAATTGGACACCCAAATATCCGAAGAGTCTCATAATCACTAGCCACAAAACCAGACCAACGCTCCATCGGAGTCTTCTCCTCTATCGCAGTGCACGACAACCTGTTAACGAGATGGCTCGCATAAACTAACGCCTCGGCCCAAAAGGATCTAAGCAATCCATTCTGCGTCATCATACATCGCACCTTCTCCAGCAATGTACGGTTCAGCATCTCTACCACCCCATTCTGTTGCGGTGTCTCTCTAACTGTGAAGTGTCTTCTAATACCGTTATCCCGATAAAACTGCAGAAATGGATCACTCTTATACTCTCCATCATTGTCTGAACGAAGAGTCTTCATCTTTCTACCTGTCAGCAGCTCCACTTTCTTCTTCCACTCCACAAATATATCCAGGACCTCATGTTTATGTTTCATAGTATATACCCAATTCCTCCTGGAATAATCATCAATGAAAGTGATAAAATAATTTGCCCCACCAAGCGGTATGTGCTTAGAAGGATCCCAAATATCTGTGTGAATATAATCAATATACCTTGGATGTTGTGAATTGCGGTGCCAAACTTCACTTTAGTCTTCTTCCTAAGTATACAATGCTCACACAGCTCCATCTTACAGGTCTTTGCACCTTTCAATAGTTCATGTTTTGCCAATGACTGTACGGACTTATCACCTGTGTGTCCAAGCCTCATGTGCCATAGTGTGGTAGTGTCCTCCTCTGTGGTGATAGAAGCAGCCAGACCCCCTGTAACTGTCTTGCCCTTCAAGTAGTATAGGTTGTTTTCCCTGACACCTCGCATCCCCACCATGGATCCCTTCATGACCTTCAAAGTAGCATCCTCTAAGATCACTCTATAACCAGCTGCTTCTAAAGTCCCAAGAGAAATGATGTTCTTCGTCAACTGCGACACGAACCTCACTTCTTTCAACTCCCTAGTCACCCCATCATGCATTCTGATCCGGACTAAGCCAATCCCACTAATAGGACAAACGTGATCATTCCCCATGAGCACCACGTCCCCTCTCTCCAACTCCTCAAAGTTAGTAAACCAATCACTCTTAGGGCAAATGTGCAATGTAGCTCCCGAATCAAGCATCCACTCCGTAGAGTCGGCATAACAAACAGACGACAGTGCGGGACAAGAATAACCGGAAGAATCCGAATCTAAAATGTTGCCAACAACTTTAGCAACATTCACCTCTGAAGCTTGTACAGTTTTCCCCCTTTGCTTTCCGGCTCTATCCTTTAACTTTGGGCACTCATTCTTTCAATGTCTCTCTTCTTTGCAAAAGGCATATTGATTTCTACCAACACTTCCCTATTCTTTGATTTTGAGCGGTTGAATCTTTGACGGTTTGGACTACGGCCACGAACTGCTAATGCATCATCCGATGCCTTCTCGGAGGGCTCACTACCATTCTTCCTCAGCTCATAATTTACCAACGTCGAGGTAACCTCCTTGTATTTAACTGTAGTTCGTCCATTTATCATAGTGAGAACAAATGTACTAAACTCATCATCCGGCAACGAACACAATAGTAACATTACCTTATCTTCATCCTCCACCATGATATCTACATTGGCCATATCCGAAATTAGCTTTTGGCCATATCCGAAATTAGCTTTGTGAAGTTGTTAACATGCTCCTGAATGGAAACTCCCCTCTTCATCTTGAATTAGTAGAACATCTTTTTCAAGTGAAGTCGATTCTTAATGCTTTTCGTCAAATATTTCATTGAGCGTTTCCCACAATTTCTTCGCCGACGTCTCGTTCATCACATCATAAATGAGATCCGGCGTCAAGCATGACCGAATAACCCTACAAACCCTACTGTGCATTTTCTTCCAAACCATGTCATCAATATCTTCGGGTTTCTCTTGTAGCTCAAGAGTCTCCTCCAAATTTTGTGCATCTAAGGCGTCCATTACTTGACACCTCCACAAACCGAAATTGATCTTATCGTTAAAATTTGGAACATCAATTTTAGTGTTATTAATGCTCAAATTTTGGATCGCCTTTGTCAAAGCCGACCCCGATGTACTTGTAGCACTTGAACTAGCCCTGCTTGTATCACTCATATTGTAGATCTACTCTCCAAACAAGAATCCAACAGTGAATCCTTCGAACAAAACTCCCAAATCCAACCCGGAGCTCTGATACCACTTGTTATGCGCCGCGGAAGCCGATTCGACAAGTCAATAGCACACACAAGAACAATAATAGACCACAATATATCACAAGCAACCAAACCATAGCAAGAACACAATATTTTACGTGGTTTGGCAATCTTCCCTACGTCCACGGGAGCAACACACTAATTTCTTATTAATAACAAGAAATTAAAAATAAGAGAGGAGATCTCAAACTAGAGATCTCTCAAACAAATAACAATTGATTTTAATATAAAATCAATGCTCAAACTCTCTCTCTCTCTATTACAATAAATCCCCAATTAATATTCACCAACCCCTTCTCAATAATAAATGAGAACAGAGACAAATGAGAACAAAATCGGAAATTCCCAAATTGCAGAGAACGGAAGAAGAAATGCCGCCGCCAATCTCTTCTTCTCTCTCTGCTCTCGCGCTCCATCTCAGATCGCGAAAGGGGTTTCCCTTTTATAGGGAAACCCTAGGCATATTCCAGCTGGAGCCAGCTGTTACCCACCCTAGGCGAGATCTCCACGCAAGGACCGCAGGCGAAATCGAAGCGGTTCCACCAGGCGAGCGCCTCCATCAGGCGACTTTCTACTCGATCTCGAACAAGCGACTTTAATCCTTTCAAGCGATCTCAAAGTCGCCCTCACGCCTCGCCATCAGGCGAGTTCCACGCCTGTCGAAGCCTGCGCCTACAGGCGAGTTCGTCGCATGTCCCATTTCCGCCTGTCCAGCGCTCGCCTACAAGCGAGTTCGTCATCGTCGCCTCTCAACAGGTGCGTTCGTTCTTCATCATCACCCTTTGATATAATTTTATAAGATTCTAGGACGGGAATTTTGTGATTTGCTCCCAGGTTGCACGAGATTAATAAATGTATGATTTCCTTTTTTAAGAAGCTGACATTTAATGGTGTTACATGGCAATCTCATTTTTTACCTCAGCCAGAGATTACAAGTTAACTCAAAGGCTGATGACAGGTTAATATGATTTGATTTTTACTCCTCAAATCCATCTCAAAATATTATTTTCCTCCATTACCAACCCCTATTTTGTATGGAAAAGGTTTAAATGATGCTGGTGATCCTGAAAAAGGATAATTTAAAATTGCAACCTTTTATTTGATCTGAAGATCAAGAAGACAGGCAGAGGGGAGAAGAAACTAAAACAGCTATTAAACACAAGCACAGGAACTAACCAAAAAGTAGGGGAAAAAAACTATTGTTGGTTTCTTGAGGTCTCCCTAACCTGATCTATCACAACATCAACAAAAAGAAAAGGAAAAACAGTAAGATACCTGAAAGTGTGTGGTTGGAAAACAACCCATAATGCCTGATATGGAAATAGTTGCCTAGCAGCTTGGAGGGCAGCACGAACTTCTGTTGGATGGTGAGCATAGTCATCATATATATGGCATTTGTTTAGACTACCAACTAATTCAAATCTTCGGGAAACACCTGTAAATGTGCTTAAGTGGTATGCTACTGAGCTGATAGTAGCATTCAACTTCTTTTGGTCAGAAACCAACAATGCAACTGTTGCAATAACCTAGAATCCAGAATGCAATATCAAAAAAAGAGGAAGTTTTTTCTCGCTCTATAATAAGCTAAAAAATTAAAATATCAGGTATACAGTATCAGTATGCCATCAATCAGACTGAATCAAAGCTTCAAAAGTTTTAAGTCAAACAAGCGAAGTATAAAATAAGCAGACCTTAAGATTGAGCTACTTTGTTTGCAATGTTTGCGACTCCAAAACAGTAAAGTTAATAACACCTTTTTTGCTTCTTTACAAGACCACCTGTGGAAGTTAATAGATTTTGGTTTGCAGCTAGGATGACTCATAATACACTGAAATACCCTTTTCTGTGAATGACTAGTAATTAGGTGACTGGTAAAATAAGAAACAAATTTAGTCAATTCAGTCTCTGATTCCCCAGCTTGCCCCAAGTCTTCAGAATTTCTCTATGATACCTCATCAGAACAAGAAAAAAAATATGTACCAAACTATTTCTTACTTTGTTCCATCATATCACATCACAGAAAACACAATGCTCAACTTACACAATATATTATCATACTGATTCAGACAACACGACACTCAAAGCATTCAAACTCTCTGAGGCTTGCTATGACAAAAGTAAAGCAACAACTACTAGGTTGTCTGCAACAACTTGTAATCTATCATTAAATAATGTTAACGAACTTGTATAAGCCAGTTAGCAGTAACAATGGCCTCCACCGTCCATCTTCTGTCCCATCTTCGCTCATTTGCAAATCATGTCCTTCATTTGTCATAATATGCATGTCATGTGATTCTACCAGAGGGCATAAAGTATTCTAACCAAGGCAACTAAGCAACCTATCGCCTATGCACCAGCCACCGCCATGCTTTTTAGGCAATGTAGTCATCTTTTAAATAATCCCACCTCCATCTGTTCTTACTATTTCTTCATATTCCGCTGTCTCCTTTTCCAATTTATTTAGTTTTCTTTTGTATGTTTGGTATCTCAAAAATCTAGAAAACAGGATTATAGGAAACCATTTCCTATAACAATTTCCTTTTTTAAGTTTGGTTCCCACTTGAAACCAAGAGCGAGGATGAGGAGGGCACTCTCCCATTGATTAATTTGAACATAACTTTGGAAACCCATTTCAAAGTCCTTACCCCCTAGGGAAATGGCTTCAAACCAGTTATGGAGGTTACTTCACCCAATTTCTTTTCCTTTGGGTTTCTAGGAAATTAACCAGACAGCCACTGTAACGTTAGCTGAAGCTATCATTCTTCCCCTAAATACATACAATGTTTTTGTTAATGTGAAACCCTAGAGAGGTTATCAGCTCTCTCATAGATATTATTAATACTGTTTTAGGAAACAAAAAAGTTTGTCCCTAGCTAATGTGAGACTAAACAATAAGGAATAAACAACTCTTTAACACTCCCCCTCAAGCTGAGCATACATATTATACATGCCCAGCTTGTTACGAACAAATTCACTTGTATTCTTCCAAGAGGTTTTGTGAGAATGTCTGCAAATCGATGTTCTGATGGTATGTGCTACACTCTAATGATTCCCTTCTTCGTCTTCTCACGAATCAAGTGGCAATTAATTCTCTACATGTTTTGTCCTCTCATAAAATACTGGATTCTCAGCTATGTGAATGGTGACATTGTTATCTCCATATAAGCTCATGGACACTCCGTAGGATAACTAATCTTTGTTAATATATCTCTAGCCCATATCAGCTCGCAAGTCAAATTTTCCATGGCTCGATACTCAAACTCAGCTATAGATCAAGAGACTACACTCTGTTTCTTACTCCTCCATCATAATATTAGATTTCCTCCAAGAAACACACAATACCTAGTAGTTGATCATCTATCCTCATAAGATCCTGTCCAATGTGCACTTAGGCCGGGGCAAAGTCTAACTCATACAAGTCGTTCTACTCTCGTCCAGAGCTAATCGCCCTCCTCGTCCGAAGTGCCTGAAAAATACATTGTAGGAAAAAATACCGTGTAGTTTAATTTTTTAGTAATACTACTAATAGATAAGAGATTAAATGGAAAACGAGGAAGATATAGCACAGATGAAATTAGAATAGTACTACCGTTGGTAGGTCTAACACCTTTCACAAGTGTTGTGGATCCATCATCCAATATTACTAAAGAAAAGGAGATGGCAGGTGTGTAGGAGGATAATACTCGGTTCCCAATCATATGAACAGTTGCCCCTGAATCTATAACCCAAGTACGAGACGATAACGATGTAAGGCAAGCTGTGGATTTACCTGACTAGGCAAGTTTAGTTATAGCAGGGGAGGATTGTGTCTTTTTAAATTGCTGGAATAGCTAAAATTGCTCAAGCTGACTGTGTGTGTCATCATCTATGGAACTCTCCTGTGTAGACACATGTGTACTCCGCCATCATTTTCCATGTAGCTGAGGACACTGGAATTTTATGTGACCAGACTCCTTATACTATTGACAATAGATAGAGGCACCAAATGCACACTCCCCTAACTCCTCGTAAACTACCACCTCGTCCCCCACGTAGTCCAAACCATCCTCCACGTCCACCAAAGTGGCCACCACTACGACCACCACCTCAATTGGTCGACTGTCTACTTTGTTTGGTGACAGCAGACCTATTGGTAGACTATGCTACAATACTTACTAGTGCTACCTGCATTGCTAATCTCAAGAAGTAATATGTCTCTGCTAATGAGCTTATTGCAGAACTTCCAATAACATATGGTCGTGTTGAACTATAAGACTATGGAAGAGAACCAAGAAAGCTGAATACCATCAGTTGATCCCACTGATCCTACATCTTCTGAACATCCCCATAATGGCAAAAATATGTCTCAGCTCCTCTGCCAAGCAATTGAAGTTGTCATAGTGCTCCTCAAAAGTCTTGACTCTGCTCGGCCATCTTGCTTCGAAATAATTCATGAATGACATCACATGCCCAATTGGCATGCCCACAGCCTGAGTACGATAGCAGTCACCGGAGGACGTCATTAACATAGCAAATAAGATCCTTCAACTAGTAATCTCCTAACAAATAACTATCAACCTTGCCCAATAACGAATCAATCTCCAATAATCAAATCATCAATAAGTAATCACCATTACAATAAGCAATCAATCCACTATAAGTAAAATCATCCTACAAGGTTGGTTTCTTCGAGGAAAAAAACGACTTATCACTTATCTCAAAGAGATTGTTAACGGCCGATCGTTAAGATGAAGCCAAATAATTAGCTTGATCAAGTTGGTTAAACCAAATGATGAAGACCTAGTTGGTTAAGCGAAATGATTAACTTAAGATATATGAAGATAAAGTTGGTTAAGCCAAATAATTAGCTTGATCGAGTAAGGTTTGGTTCAGATAAACAATACCATGGATGAACAATACTACAGGTGAACAATGTCTTATATGAACAGCAATCAGTGGAATAGTACCCTATTGATGAACAGTACCACTGAATAGTATGTGGACGGATGTGGTGGTGATTAGGGTTAGCAGCTGACGCCGGAAGGTTAAAGTCTGATGGTGGTGGGTGGCGGCTAAGGTTTACAATGGTAGAAGGTGGCGACTAGGGTTTAGGAGGGTAACAGCTAGAGCTTGAGAGGGGTAGAAGGTGATAGCTAGGGTTTGAGAGGGTGGCAACTAAGGTTTAGAAAATGGAGAGAGAAGAGCGAGGGTGGTTTTGATACCATGTTAATGTGAATCCCTAATGAGATTATTAGCTGGATATTATTAATAGTGTTGGAAAATAGAGCAGTTTGTCTCTAACAAATGTGGGACTAAACAATAAGGAATAAACAACTCTTTCAATAAATTTTTTCGCATTAGGCCTAGGGTAACTACATCAATTAGTTGAATGAAATACTTAGAGAAAGGGGCAACCAAGAGAGAGAGGAAAATCAGATACGGTAAACAGAAAGTTTACAAAACTTGGAAATAAGTTCATATAGAAAGGAAAACACTCTAAAAATTGGCAGTTTAGTAGACCTCTTATTTTATACTCTTCTTGCATTCTTCCATTAGACCTAGAATCCACAGACCACATTGACCCCCAAAAAACTCATCACCCTTTGCATAACCAACTTATAGCATTATGCCTTCTCTTTTTCTATGGGGTCGTTTGGTAGATTACAACTTGGTGGAGCAAGTGCAATTTTTTGCAACTAGGTCCATTTTTACCCAATTGCAAATGTTTGTTTTGTTGCACAACCACAATCGCAAGGCTCCTTGGTTGCAACTTGACTTGCAATCAAAACTGTATGAAAGTCAAGTTGCAACCAAAATGAATTATAAATTCTATTAACTTGTAACTATAGTTGCGACAAATCATTTTCTTGAAAAAAATATATAATTTTGCTTTTTTTTCAAATATTTTTTTGAAAATATATTTTTTTAAATATATCATCTTTTGAAATATTACTTTTCAAAAATACTATTTTCCCTAAAAAATATTTTTTAAAAAATAATATCTTTTTCAAAAATAATATTTTTTAGAATAAAATAATATTTTTTCATAAATAACATTTTTTAAATAAATAATTTTAAATTGAAAATTTTACAATTTTCCTTAAAATATATTTTTACAAAAATTAAAATTTTCATAAAACTATTTGAAGAAATTTTTAGATAAACCATTTTTAAATTTAATGAGCAAAATTAATCACTTTTCAGGCACATCAACATGGATGGCTAAATAGTGGTCAATTTTATAAAATACAAATTTTAAGCACAGGACTAACAGTCACTTGTTATTTACAGAAGCTTTAGCAAAATTTGTTGCTAAAGAAAACACATGATTGCTAGTCACGTGTATTGTTTTAGCCATATAAAAGTGAACCATGTGCTAATCCCCTCATCCTTTCTCTCGCAATTTCTCCTCTCCATCTTCCCCTCTCTTCGGGGGGGGCCGGGGCCAAATCTCCACCTTTGCCACCTCCTCGTTTGTCGATTCCAACTTCAAACTTCAAACTTCATCAATGTCACCTCCTCCCTCGTTCGCCGACAACACCTCCTCTCTCATTCGTGCAATCTCCAGCACCACATTGCAACACCACCTTCAACTCCTCGACTACGCTCCATCTCCAACCCTATCAAGCCTCGCCCCCTACCGAGCTCCTCATCTATCTCACTGCTCAATTCAAACCTTGGTTTTGAAGGACACATTATATAGGCTAAACGCATACTTCAACAAACGACATGGTGTTAGAAAAAACTAGACAACATATTACACATCAAAAATGAGGACATTTTGCAGGAAAGGATTATGGTTATAAGATCATGTTTAATTACTCTACTCAATAGCAACGAATGATAGTTTAAAGATTGTGACAGTACTTGCACGGTTAAATTTTTTGACAATGATTGTGTAGAACATTAACAACAGGATTAGATATATATTATGTTGAACAGAAACAACAGGATTAGAACAAACAGCTAAAGGAAAAATACAAAGAAAAAAAAACCACACAAGAGATATATTGCACCAAGACAAAAGGGGTAATAATTTGACTTAAACCGTGTACAAAACAGCGTTACTAGGAAAGCATTAACAGCTATGACGAAAAGGTGATAGGTAAAGACCAAAACAAGCACAGTAGAAAATTGTTTTTGATAGAATAACCAAACAACCAGTTAGCCACAATAAAAAGGTTAAAAACTATTCTTTCAAAAGTTCATTTCTACGTCTACAAAATTACAACAAATAAAGCATGTAAGGAAGCTATAACATACAAATGACGGTTTGATGACATGCAGCAGTTGCACATTAACCAAAAGGATAAAGGGATGAGGAAATTAAATTAAATAAGCCAAATTAGCAGAATAATAAAATGGAATAAGAGAGGAGACCAAACTAGATGAAAGCTTGAGGCTTGTCAATGACAGTCTCCTTAAAACAGATTTCCGACCTCCGGGGTGTTCAAGGAACGCGTCGGAAGTGCCTTCCAGGATACAACAAGCCTAAGCGGAGTAAGCAGCACGACTTCTCCACTACGTCGAACCAAACTTGAGAAGAACACGCTCAAAAGCATGCAATGAAAGAGAATGAGAAGGATTATGATTTTCGGTGTGTTGAAAAAGGAGAGGTTATAGGCTACTACAAGGGTATTATTGGAAAAATAAATTGAAAAAATCAGAAACCACTTACTGATTTTTTTCTCCTGTGAAAAGCTCCACGTTTAGTAAAGAAAACGAACTGCGTTGAAGTATTCGTCAACTACTCACGAATTATCCTCACACGTTCACAACAAACAAAGACCAAGTCCATCTCAATTGGATTAGGCCCAAGTTGGTTTTTTTTTCTTTCATTTGCATTCATGGGCTTCTTCCATCATGGGCTTCATTTTTCATTCAAAATTTTCCAACAATCCCCCACATGAATGAAAAATAGTTTTTTTTTGTTTTGACTCGATGATTGTGTTCAATGAATGATACCTGCATAGGATATGTAGGTGTTACCCTTTGAACATTCCCTTGTGAAATACACTTACTTTACAAGCTGTCCAGTAGACATGTTGTCCTTGAACTGTCCTAATTTCTCTTGTAAAAGCCATGTATTTCACACAGATATCAATCTCTCATTGTTTGGTTCTCATGATTATGTTCGTTTTGGCCATGAACATCTACCTGGTTCTGCGAGAGTTTCAGAGAATTAAGCTCTTATAATTCTCTGTTGAAGCGGCCCCACTTCACTCTTACATAGGTGATTAACTTAAGTCTCAACTTAAGAATCATTAAAGCAACACATTGCTTGCCTAATCACTTCACATCACTGTTTCAAAATAGGAATAGGTTGGGGTTATCCCCCACAATGACTACATCAAGTTCTTATACCTAGGTTGTCCCTTTGAACCTAGATCTTGGGATCTCCAGTCAACTAGGTTGGGTTTCCTTTACAAGAACTTATTTACCCATGGGCTTTAGTCTCATTCCTTTAGTCAACTTCTCAACCAAATCTCTGTTTAACCCTTTGGTTAACGGATCCGCTAAGTTATCCTTTGATCTCATATAATCAATAGTGATAACTCCAGTTGAGAGTAATTGCCTAATGGTATTATGTCTACGACGTATATGTCTAGACTTACCATTATACATATTATTATGTACTCTTCCAATTGCAGACTGACTGTCACAATGTATACAAATTAGAGGCAGAGGTTTCTCCCATTTTGGAATGTCCTCTAAGAAATGGCGTAACCATTCAGCTTCTTCTCCACATTTATCCAGAGCTATAAATTCGGATTCCATAGTGGATCTGGCTATAACTGTTTGTTTCGAGGACTTCCAGGATACAGCTACTCCAGCCAATGTAAACACATACCCACTTGTGGATTTTGTCTTTTATATCAGAAATCCAATTTGCATCATTGTATCCTTCTAGGACTGCAGGATATCTTGTGTAATGCAGTCCATAATTTCGAGTATATCGTAAGTATCTCAGTATTCTCACGATTGCTTTCCAATGATCAACACTTGGATTACTTGTAAATCTACTGAGTTTACTGACTGTATAAGCTATATCAGGTCTTGTACAACTCATTAGATACATTAGACTTCCAATAATTCTTGAGTATTCTATTTGGGAAATACTCTCTCCTCTATTCTTAGCTAGATGGAGACTAGTGTCTAATGGCATTCTGGCAACTCCAGTGTCATCCTTGTTAACTTTTTTAAGAATTTTGTCCACATAATGAGACTGATTCAAAATAAGACCTTGTGATGTTCTCATGATTTTAATTACTAAAACAACATCAGCAAGTCTCATATCTTTCATGTTAAATTTAGAATTTAACATGTTCTTGGTAGATTTTATCATTTTGTCATCACTATCAATAATGAGTATGTCGTCAATGTAAAGACATAGAATGACATATCCTTTTTCTGATTCCTTAGTGTAGACACATTTGTCACACTCATTGATTATATATCCGTTGGAAATCATTGTATGATCAAACTTTTCATGCCACTTCTTTGGGGCTTGTTTTAGACCATATAATGATTTAACTAATTTACAGACTTTCTTTTCCTTCCCAAGAACTACAAAGCCCTCGGGTTGTTCCATGTAGATTTCTTCATCTAAATCCCTATTTAAGAAAGCTGTCTTTACATCCATTTGATGTACTTCTAGACTCCTCAACGCAGCGATTGTAAGAATCATTCTAATGGAATTTATTCTCGTCACAGGAGAATAAGTATCAAAATAATCTAAGCCTTCTTGTTGCTTGTATCCTTTGATTACAAGTCTGGCTTTATACTTGTCAATAGTGCCATCGGGTTTCATTTTCTTTTTAAAGATCCATTTGGACCCCAAAGGCTTACAACCAGGAGGAAGATCCACCAATTCCCAAATGTGATTCTGTAAAATAGATTCTTTCTCACTTTGGATTGCTTCTTTCCAAAAAGGTCCATCGGAAGAATTCACGGCCTCAGTATAAGTTTGAGGATCCTTTTCTATCAAGTAAGTTAGAAAATCATCTCCAAATGATTTTTCTACTCTTACTCTTTTACTGTATCTCGGTTCATTTTCTTGAGCCAAATCATAACTTTCATTTTGATTCATAATATCATATGTTCGCTTTGAAGTGCTTGCTTCATGATTGGATTTACAAGGAAAGACATTTTCAAAGAAAGATGCATTTCTTGATTCCATTATCGTGTTCTTATGTATATCCGAATTTTTCGAATCATGCACAAGGAACCGATACGCGTTGCTGTTATGTGCATAGCCTATGAAGATACAATCCACCGTTTTAGGACCTATCTTTGTTTTCTTTGGTGTTGGAATTGCTACTTTAGCAAGACACCCCCACACTCTCAAGTATTTGTAGGATGGTTTGCTACCCTTCCATAACTCATAAAGAGTTTTATTTTGTTTCTTTCGGGTTACCCTATTTAAAAGGTAATTGCTTGTCAAAATAGTTTCACCCCACATATTTTGAGGTAGCCCAGAACTTATAAGCATCGCATTCATCATTTCTTTTAATGTGCGATTTTTGCGTTCGGCGACACCATTTGATTGAGGTGAATAGGGTGGAGTTACTTCATGTATGATTCCATGCTGAGCACAGAAATCACCAATTGGTGTTTCATATTCTCCACCTCTATCACTTCTTAATCTTTTTATTCTCTTATTAAGCTGATTTTCAACTTCTTTCTTAAAGAGACTAAATTTCTCTAAGGCTTCATCTTTGCTCTTTAGCAAGTACACATAACAATATTTTGTGCAATCATCAATAAAGGTAATAAAGTATTTATTACCACCCCTTGTTTGCACAAACTTTAAATCACAAACATCACTATGAATCAATTCGAGGGGTTCAGTGTTCCTTTCAATTGTTTGGAAGGATGATCTTGTTAGTTTTGCTTCCACACATACTTCGCATTTGTGTTTAGAGTTAATTTGGAAAGAGGGAATATGATCTAAGTTAATTAGTCTACGCATTGTTTCATAATTAACATGACCAAGTCTTCCATGCCATAAATCACATGACTCAATCAAGTAAACGGAAAAAGAAGTGCTTTCATTAATCTTCTGTTTCACAGTCATTACATTAAGCTTAAAAAGCCCATTTGTGGCATACCCTCTTCCCACATACACCCCATTTTTGGTAAGAGTCATTTTATCAGACTCAAACACCATGCGGAAGCCATGTTTGATGAGCAGAGACCCTGACACCATATTTTTGCGAATATCTGGCACATACAGCATATCAGTCAGGGTCACTTTGCCGGATGTCATTTTCAGCATCACCTTTCCTTGCCCCTCGATGGCAGATGAGGTAGAGTTTCCCATGAATATCTTCTCACCTTCAATTGTAGTGAAGGTAGTGAACAGTTCTCTGTTGGTGCGGACATGCCTCGTAGCACCTGTGTCAATCCACCATTCTTTTGGGTTGGATCCCATCATGCTGATCTCAGATATCACAGCCACGAGTTCGAGATCATCCTTGATTGTGTCCTCAATCATGTTGACCACTTTCCTCTTTGGAGGCCTGCACTCGGTAGATTTGTGGCCCATTTTGCTACAGTTGAAGCACTTGCCCCCAAATTTCTTCTTAGAGATACCTCCTTTGGTTCCCAGTTTCGGGTTTGCAACACTTGCCATCACTTTCTTCCCTTTGGTTTTGAAGCTTTGACCATGGTCCACCACATTAGCCTTGACGGTCATATGCTCAGATGTCTTTCCCTCGGATCGGTGGTTCTCCTCAATTCGGAGCTTCACAATCAGATCCTCCATTATCATCTCCTTGCGCTTGTGTTTGAGATAGTTTTTGAAGTACTTCCATGCAGGGGGTAGCTTCTCAATTATAGCAGCTACTTGGAAGGTCTCACTCAATACCATCCCTTCGGCTTGAATCTCGTGGAGAATCACTTGCAGCTCTTGGACTTGAGAGATGACGGATTTGGAATCCACCATCTTGTAGTCTAGGAACCGACCAACTATGAATTTCTTTGTACCGGCATCTTCGGTTTTGTACTTTCGGTCCAGTGATTCCCGTAGCTGCTTGGAATTCTTGAAAGCAGCATACACTCCGTACAATGAATCATGCAAGCTATTCATTATATAGTTCTTGCATAGGAAGTCGGAGTGCTTCCAAGCCTCAACAGCGCTAACAGTATGCGCATCAGTTTCGCCCTCAGGCATCACGAGAGCATTTTCCGTCAAGAACCTCGCAAGGCCCAAAGTTGTTAGGTAAAACAACATCTTTTGTTGCCACCGTTTAAAGTTCATGCCGTTGAACTTTTCCGGTTTCTCACTATGAGTGACGGAAACCGTTGGTCCATTGACCGCAATCGGCATTTTTGAAGCAACATGTTGTGCAGTAGCAGAACCGTCGGCATTCACATTACCCTCGACAGCCTTAATCGTTTCGTCGTTGGTTGAATCCATAGCAATTAGTTAAAGTTTGTAATTTACTTTAAGACAAAAGATATATTGTTTTTGATAGAATAACCAAACAACCAGTTAGCCACAATAAAAAGGTTAAAAACTATTCTTTCAAAAGTTTATTTCTACGTCTACAAAATTACAACAAATAAAGCATGTAAGGAAGCTATAACATACAAATGACGGCTTGATGACATGCAGCAGTTGCACATTAACCAAAAGGATAAAAGGATGAGGAAATGAAATTAAATAAGCCAAATTAGCAGAATAATAAAATGGAATAAGAGAGGAGACCAAACTAGATGAAAGCTTGAGGCCTATCAATGACAGTCTTCTTAAAGCAGATTTTCGGCCTCCGGGGTGTTCGAGGAACGCGTCGGAACTGCCTCCCAGGATACAACAAGCCTAAGCGGAGTAAGCAGCACGACTTCTCCACTACGTCGAACCAAACTTGAGAAGAACACGCTCAAAAGCATGCAATGAAAGAGAATGAGAAGATTATGATTTTCGGTGTGTTTAAAAAGAAAGAGAGGCTTCCTATTTATAGGCTACTACAAGGGTATTGTTGGAAAAATAAATTGAAAAAATCAGAAACCACTTACTGATTTTTTTCTCCCGTGAAAAGCTCCACGTTTAGCAAAGAAAACGAACTGCGTTGAAGTATTCGTCAACTACTCACGAATTATCCTCACACGTTCACAACAAACAAAGACCAAGTCCATCTCAAATGGATTAGGCCCAAGTTGGTTTTTTTTTTCTTTCATTTGCATTCATGGGCTTCTTCCATCATGGGCTTCATTTTTCATTCAAAATTTTCCAACAGATTGAACTTACATTTGCAACATACCACAATTGCAAAAGTTACCTTGTGTGCATGTTCTAGCGATTTGTTCCAGTCAAATTGAGGGTACTAGAATTCTCTATAATCCGTATTGTTTGCCTTAGTATTCAATGAATCACTACCAAAAGGTAGACATAGAGAGTTTACATCCTGTTGATGATCGTTGACACTAGTCGGAATGTAATGGGTCGCATTTAATACCACCTCGATACAAGTGATACAGGAGATCAAGCATTGGACAAGACAAGAATAAAAGCACCCGTGTCGACTCGGACTTCGGATTAGGAAAGAGTCATTTTGGTTATTTTCTTTTTGATTAGGAAAGAGTTCTTTTGGTTATTTCCTTTTAGATTAGGAAAGAGTTCTTTTTGTTATTTCCTTTTAGATTCAGACTTTCTTTTTTACTAGAGTTAGGATAGGTTTAGTTGGCTATAAATAATAGTTCCTTTTGTAAATCAAATAATTAACTTTCAACTATTCAATCAAGAGAAATTTTCTCATTGTTTTCGTTCTCAAGTTTGAGAAACTTTGAGCTTGTGGATTCAAGCTCGTGGAATACCTGTTGTTGTCAGGGCTCGTCGGCATCGGAACGATATCCGATCAGCCTTCCCGTTTTTACGTCTGCCTCAAGTGGTATCAGAGCTTCGGCTTCAACATCCTCGACAATGGTAGGTGACAGCGAGAAGGAACTTTCTCTACAGGATCTTTCTGCGAGGATGAATTCTATGGATGGAAGATTTGACACGTTGGAGGCGTCTCTTCAGAATCTTCAACAAGCCATTGAAGGACTTACCCTTCATCTCAACAATAGGAATGATTTTGCCGACGGTCTTCACCTAATTGAACCCAGAGTTAGGCTACCACGACATCCCCCTCCATATCAACCACGTCCAACCCAAACCCCTCCATATCAGCCCCCTCCGTATCAACCTCCTCTATGTCAACCCCCTCCACATCATAGACGACATCCCAACCAACCCCCTCCACATGATGAATCCAGTGACGAAGGAGCAGACTATGATGCTCAATTTGAAGGATCATGGTACGACAACGTCTCAAGCGAAGAAGGAGGACGACCTTATGGCAGAGGTCGAGGCAGAGGCTTCAACCCTCGTCGTAACTATCATCAACAGGGCGGACATCACCATGACCAATAGTACTGGATGAAGGTGGAACTCCCCTCATTTGGAGGAAATCTGGACATAGAGGCTTTCTTGGATTGGCTCTATGAAGTAGAGAAGTTCTTTGAGATAGTTAATGTACCCAAAGCAAATCAAGTGAAGTTTGTGGCATATCGTCTCAAAGAGAGGAGCCGCTGGTGGGATCAGACTCAAAACACTAGATAACGACAAGGTAAGCAACCAGTTCGGGTTTGGCGACGCATGAAGCAAGTACTCCACCCGACTACCAACAGATCCTTTACAACCAGTTCGAGCAATGTCATCAAGGCATCAGATCAGTAAGTGCTTATACCGAAGAGTTCTTCCGTCTTACTTCTCGTTGTGATTTGTCGATGAGCGAGGAGCAACTCGCGGCCAAATATATTGGAGGTTTGAAGTATTCAATTCAAGAGAGGGTGGTCATCCACAACGTGTACTCTGTGGACGAAGCCCATAACATAGCTCTCAAGGCGGAAAGATTGACCTCCAAGGTATTACCTTTCAGACAAACCAAACAGGGAGGTTCGGTTGAGAAGGCGAGAGGTGAGTCGGCCGGGCAAAGGACGACTGATCGGCATGTTCCTCCACGGTCGGCCGAGCGGTCGACAACTCAACCACAGCCCCCGATGATTCAAGCAAATCCGTATGTCAAGCCGACTGTAGGGAAGTGTTTGCGATGTCTCCAACCAGGGCATAAGTCTAACAAGTGCCCGTAACGACGGAAGGTCAATCTAGCGGATTATGAAAAAGCTAAGGATGGACACACGACATCCGAAGAAGAGTATAAGGAAGAGGTGGCAGAGATTGAAGGCGATAATGTCTCGTGTGTTGTTCAACGACTTCTGTGCGCTCAGAAGACACCAGATTCATCACAACGACACCAAATGTTTTTCTAGATGTTCAGTCAGCAATAAGGTGTGCACCCTCATCATTGACAATAAAATCTGTGAGAATATAATGTCAAAGGCTTTGGTGGATCACTTAAAACTCCTGACTGAAACAAAGCATGTGCCTTATACCATAGGATGGATCAAGAAGGGTCCCTCCGTGAAGGCAATCGAAGTATATCGCGTACCACTATCACTAGGCAAGACTTATAGTGATTCTGTTGCTTGTGATGTTGTGGATATGAACGTGTGCCATGTATTGTTGGGATGGCCGTAGCAGTATGATATCGATGCTAAGCATGGCGATAAGAAGAACGAATACTCTTTCGTATAGATGAACAAAAAGATCATTTTACCACCAATTCCACCCTCCCTAAAGAGCCCAAATGATCAAAAATTCAAACGTGTTTCTCTTTGCAATAAGAGAGAATTTCAGGCCGAATCAAAGGAGTTAAAATAGAGGTTTGCCTTATTTATGAACGAAGAAGTAAAGACACTTATTGAGGTCCTAGGGAAGATGAAGTCGCTGCTTAAGGAGTTCGAAGTGTTGATTCCTAAAGAGCTGCCAGAGGGTCTACCTCCCATGAGAGATATTCAGCATCATATTGACTTCATTCCGGGTTCAGTGCTTCCTAATCTTCCTCATTATCGCATGAACCCACAGGAGAAGAAGGTTTTGCAGGATACCATTTAGAAAGTCAATGCAAAGTTCAAGACGCGAGCGGACACGAAGAGGCGACTCAAGGTCCTGAAGAAGATCCTCAAGAAGATCAACGATAATGCATACGTACGGGATCTTCCAGAATGAATGGCTATGTCGAAGACATTCAACATGACGGATATTTCTGACTATCATCCTTCAATCAAGTTGTATTCAAGTGATGAGAACTCAGAAACGAATTCTTCCGAAGGAGGGACTGATATAGGAGATCAAGCATTAGACGAGACAAGAAGAAAAGCACCTGTGTCGACTCGGACTTCAGATTAGGAAAGAGTTCTTTTGGTTATTTCCTTTTAGATTAGGAAAGAGTTCTTTTGGTTATTTCCTTTTAGATTAGGAAAGAATTCTTTTTTGGTTATTTCCTTTTAGATTTAGACTTTCTTTTTTACTAGAGCTAGGATAGGTTTAGTTGGCTATAAATAATAGTTCCTTTTGTAAATCAAGTAATTAACTTTCAATTATTCAATCAAGTGCAATTTTCTCATTGTTTTCGTTCTCAAGTTTGAGAAACTTTGAACTTGTGGATTCAAGCTCGTGAAATATCTGCTGTTGTCAGAGCTCGTCGGCATCGGAACGATATCCGATCGGCCTTCCCGTTTCTACGTCTGCGCTAACAAGAGATAGGCAGACCAACCCCATTCTATGAGCATCAGAGGAACCATGAACCAAATCAAGGGTGTGAAGGAGGTAGGAAGCAAAACAAGTGGTCATCGCAAACAACCGGGTCATTATAAATCTTGTTGTTCATCCAGACCCAATAACAATTAATTGGTAATAAATAAGTTTTCTAAATTTAATGTATGTTTTCTATTGTAATATATTATTATGTAGTTTTATTAATTCAACAAATACTAATATGTGTAATAAATTATATGTGTAGACATCTACACTATGCGTCCCGAGCCGGATAGTCTTGAGGTTATTTACGACCAGTCAAACAATAAATAAAGTGTGGTTTCTCGTTCCAATTTAGAGTCTGAGTATCTAGCAATGGCGAATATAACTTGTGAGTTAGTTTGGACTAGAGACCTTCTGATAGAAATTGGTTTTCCTTCTGAATGTCCTTTCAGATTACATGCTGAAAACAAATCCGCTATACATACTGCTAAGAATCATGTGTTCCATGACAAAAGCAAACATGTTGAGATTGATTGTCATCTAGTTCGTGAGAAGATGAACGGAGGAATTATTTTGGCTAAGCATATATCGTCAGAGAATCAGCTTGCAGATATTCTCACTAAACCTCTCAAGAAAACACGAGTAGAATTTTTGTGACAAGCTAAGCATGTATAATGCATATGCTCCAGCTTTAGGGGAAGTGTTGAGAGAGAGAGAGAATTAATATTTAGCCCCACATTGCTTATGTAATAATTATATAAAGAGTCCTATTATAGATATAGTTGAATAGAGGAGAGAAAATTATCTCTTCATTTTCCTTATTTCTCTCTCTAATAACTTTTATTACAAGTAACAAGCAGAATCAACCAGCTGCAATTGCAAGTTATAAAATTTAAAAATTGAACGAAACAATTACAACTGCAGCTGCATGTAATAACATTTCCAACATTTCAATTGCATACAAGTAGTAATAGCACTACAACTATAGTTGCAAGCTACCTAATGCCAGAGAGAAAATTCTCTCTTCATTTTACCTATTTCTCTCTCTAATAACTTTTATTAAAAGTAACAAGCAGAACCAGATAGTTGCAATTATAGGTTGTAAAATTTTAAAATTAAACCAAACAGTTACAACTACAGCTACATGCAATAACAGTTCTAACTTTTCAATTGCATGCAAGTAGTAGCTGCACAACAGCTATAGTTGCAAGCTACCTAACGCCCCCTGAGTTGAGAATCAAATGTGCCTCTACTAGGGTAGATTCGAACTTATGTGGTTCTATTTAGAAAGGGAATTTCGGCAACTTGAGCTAAGTGCAAGTTTGGTAAGCTGAAATGTAGTTTTTTAATTAATAAGAACACCCCAGTCCCTAATATTTCTTATTTTGTACATGCAGATATCAATTATATACTAAAAAAACAAAAATCAAGTTTGATGGTTAATTTTAAAAAAATACCCCACAACTATAGAGAGTGCCTCTGAAACCCCTGCCCAGTAAAAAAACTACTTTAATTTGAGTAAACTCCCTCAACTTTGGGTGTGTTGTAGACAACCCTCAACCATAAGGTCTCACAAAACCCTGTCGTCTTTGTACTCTCCTTAAATACCTCTATGATGTTACTCCAATTAGCATCATCATTAAGTTTTCAAACTTCATGGAACTCATTCAGATAAAAAAGCAACGGTAAAAAAACATATGATTTGGTAGAGAAAGAGGGGAAAAACAAAATGAATACGTAGGGGTCTTTTTTTATCGTTCGGGAGATTATTTTATAAAGGACAAAATATCTTAACTCCCAACTTGCTCCCTAAAGTATTAATTTGCCTATTGTCCCCCCTTATACTATGTTTGTTTGTCCAATCCGATCCTTTTGTGAAGTAACCATCAAATAATTAAGGAAAATTTCAAAAATCTAAAACAACCTCCTAAAAAGTTTAAAATTTACAAAAAACATCTTAAAACAAATTCTAAAATTATGAAAACACCCAAAAAATTTTAAAATTTATAAATAACCCATGAAAATCTAAAATTACAAAAAACAAAAAAAATTCAAATATTGCAAAGAACACCCAAAAAATTTCATATTAAAAAATATCTTGAAATCAAAAAATTATAAACAACTCTCTGAAAATCGAAGAATTAAAAATGGGCCATGAAAAATTAAATTTACAAAATACACTGTAAAATTTTTAGAAATTATAAAAAACACCCTATAATCCGAAAACTAGAAACAATCCCAAATTCAAGGGGCCATTTCTCTTTTTAGGGTTTTTCAAGGTGTTTTTTGCAATTTTCTAAAAGCTACAGGTTGTTTTTTTATTTTTAGGGTCTTTTGCAGTTTTCTGATTCTAAAGAGGATGTTTATCTTTTTTTAAATTTCAAGGTGTTTTGGTAACTTTGAATTTTTCAGTGTTTTTTTTGTAAATTTAGGATTTTTCAATATCTGATTCCCAAGGGGCTGGTTATCATTTTTAGGACTCTTTTGTAATTTCTATTTTTTCAAGGTGTCATATGTAATTTGTGAATTTTTGTTTTTGAGTTGTTAGTAAATTTCAATAAAAAACCCCAAACATAGTTGATATGCCACGTCATCATATGTTAAGTATTTGACAGTGGCTTCACAAAAGGACCACAATTGGGAAGCACACATGGTATAAGGGGAAAATAGGCAAACTGATACTTTAAGAGAGTTCAATTGTTTAACAATACTTAAAGGAGTTACTCATTTAGTCCTTCTATAGATTAAATGGAATTTTTTTCCCCAAATGCTGAGAAAAGTGAAAAGAACAAGAGGGATTTTTGAGACTCCATAGTTGAGGGCAGTCAAGTCAAAAATTTTAAGTCGAGGGGGTTATCTAGAACACCCCCAAAATTAAAATAGTTGAGGAGGGTTTCTGAGAAAAATCCATAGTTGAGGGGGGTTTCTAAAATATAACCATGATTAAAATTTGATTGTTTGTGATCTTCAGAAAGAATATGCTAACTTTATTTAATCATTCACAAGAATATAAGTAAATTGTCTGTTAACTGTAAAAAGTTTGTAATTTGTATTAAAATACTACTGCAAGGCACTGGTTATTAAAGATTCGCATACTCAAAAGAAGCACAAACAAAGAAGAAGCTTGCAAAAAAAAAGCCAACCACCAATAATATGGAGCCTACAAAATATGAAGATTTTATGTGGCGAATGTATACTTACTGCCAGCGAATTGAGAACGTTATGAACTCCCGGAAGCACGAGGCTGACATTCCCAATTGGACAGTTATTATGATACTGCAACCAATTGTTTAAACATTTGTAACTTAACTCCAACCATTATTCTAACAACAAATTTTTGCATACAAAAATATCAAATTTCATGCAAGATGAAAAGGATAAATATAGAAAGGACTTGACATAAACATAAAGATAACAAAGAAACAATTTTAAGGAAAATTATCAGATCAGGGTTCTATCTTTACCTCCCTACTTTTGGCTCTAAAACTGCATGATATACCCTTCAAAAACATGTTAGATTTTCCATTTACAAACAGCAACACTTTATGATTTTGAAGGGGGGTTCACAAACAGAAAGATGGCAGCAGCATTAAAGGGAAACAAGAACAAAAGGAACAAATATTTCAAACTTCAAAGATAACGCCAAAGCAAACAAGCAGAAAGAGTTGTTTCCATGAAAATTAAGTGCAGAAATAGAATCAGATTGCATTATACAAGTGCCACTAATATCATAAGAGTTGATAGGGAAGCACAAGTTGATCATCTATGATAGCAAATGCAACTGCAAATGATATCCAAGTTCAGATGCTTTACAGACACAACTAGGATTCTGCTCAATATGTCCTTTACAAAATGTTATACAACTCCTACTCAGCCTAACACCCCTCACTAGCTACATCATGTTATGAGAGTGACACTCTCTGTCAGGTGCTCTATGTGCATACTCATCCACAAGATAAGACATAACATAGCCAACCAAAAAGTTATTTACTAAAACTAGAATCAATTATAAAAGAAGTATTTCTGTACAGCTATGTGTGCCACATTGTAATATGACAAATTTAGGAAAACTGGGTGCCAGTACAAAAGCAGAAAGTTTTTCATGTTAATCTCTTGGAACCTCTGTATGTTTGGCATGTACTAGATCTACTTGTTATTTTACACAGTAGTAAAAGAAGGTGTGCTAATATTAAAAAAGATGTGCTAATATAAAGAAAGAGAATACTTTATGAAAGAGTGTATGAAAACCTCATGAAGCTTAATGTAAATGCTACAGTAAACAAAGCTACTCAAACAAAATTGCTTTATCAAACTTGAACGACTCATCTAGATTGAGTGAACT
The DNA here is from genome assembly GCA_022839385.1 of Asparagus kiusianus. NCBI lineage: Eukaryota > Viridiplantae > Streptophyta > Magnoliopsida > Asparagales > Asparagaceae > Asparagus > Asparagus kiusianus. The sequence continues at coordinate 192,239 of BQKN01000923.1, read as the reverse complement.
ACTATTAAAAATTAATGGAAAACTATAAGAATGACTAAACATCAGCATAAACATTGCTTTTTTTTAACACTGTGATCCTAATTTCAGAAAGTGTAAGACTCACCAATACATAATCTTGACCCCCATGTGAATTGGGTGTAACTGATGATGCATGCCAATCGTTTTTACTAGAAATTCCGTATGTTGTTATACTGTAGCCAGGTTTCGATGCAAGTGATGTGAGCACCATCTCGCAGTCTGACACACGCTCCTTAATGGATTTGCTCACCAAAGAATATGCACCTGCACTGGACGCCACCTTCTAATGAAGTTCATTAAATGATTATACCTAACTGCATCTAAAGTGAATTTCAAATAATGATTTGCCTTATATATAACGATCATTATGCATTAATTCAATGTTGAATCTCATGGGCTTCTACCATTTTTCCAGATGTTATTAGAAAGATGAAATGATGAGGAGAGTAATGGACAGATTATAATCTCACGGGCAAAGGGCCTCTTACTAAAATAAATACAGACTGGTCGACCACCAACAGACTAAGCAGTTAGCTCATTGTTGCCTGGACACCATGATTCTCATTTTCAAGTAAACAATAATTAATAATATTAGATAAAAACAAAGGTTTAATTCGTGTTAGAGGTGCAGTTGTTGTAGCATATTATAGCACTAATGTAACATTACCACAACACAAGTAAGGGAGTGTTGGTTTGGTTGGATACGCGTGAGAATGAAAGTGTGTAAGCCGACAGTCACTTAAGATGGTTACTTTGAGTAAACTGATCCTCGAAAGTAAGAGAGTGGCATTTGCCAAGTTGAAGTGAGAAGTAATAGATGGCTCCCTCTTCAAGAAAGTCATAAGTCTGGATGGAAGTTGAAAGTCAGGCTAAAATATCTGAAATAGTAAATGTAAATAGGGGGAGAAATAATAGATGTTATTGTTGCCCTTCTTGTTTTGATGATGTTTAACAAACAATTTACCACTAATGTTGTTTGTCTAGTATTTGTGTTTTTGTATTTATTGTAGACAAACAACGTAGTTGGAGGTTGGATGGATTGCGCTTCAACGATCATATCCAAAGGAGGTTGGTGGAATGTCGGGTTGAAGCCTATACAATTCAAGTTAAAGATCAAGTTCAAGCTTCATCCGCACGTGTACCAAGTTGAGCTACAATGAAGATCAAGATTGCTTGGGTAATGTAGTTTTAGATTTTATATTATGTGTGTTAGTACTTTAAGCTCAATATTATACACACACATTATATTGGTTTTCATGTATATATATAGTTTCATATATACATATATGTTTGGTTTCCATGTATATATATAGGTATATATATACATACATAGTTTTGAGTTTTTCATGTTCATAAATATGAGATTTTACATTTCATATTTATTATTGTGTTTTGGTTTAGCTATATAGATATGAAACAAATTTACATTCATATATATAATCATATGTTTCATACTCTATTGTGTTTTTAAAAACATTGCATAGAATATGCAATTTTGTGAAAATACTGTCTTATTAGTTTATAGACTTCAATATCAGTTTATACATGTTTTACTAAGTCTATAAAAACATTTCACAAAGTTTCAAAAGTTGGTTTGAGTCAAAATATCAATTTTCAGGTTTTCATGTTTTTGAACATATTTGCAAAATGATGATTTTTTACAAATGGGAAATGCAATTTGGAAAATTCTTTTTGTAACATGTTCGTTTTCATGTTTATATACAGTTCCCAAAGTTTCATAATTTTTGGACTTCATTTGTTATTTTTAACAAATTTCCAAAAGTTAAAAAATATGTTTTAAAACCTGGTTTTCAGCTGTGTCAGATTTCGGTCGACCGACCCGGTCGACCGCTCGTTTTGATTTCTCGTCAGTGTGCGACAGAGAGTCTGTCGGTCGATCGGTCCGGTCGACCGAAAAGCTCCATCGGTCGACCGCACCGGTCGACCGACGAAGATCCAGAACCCTTCTTCGTGTTTTTGCTCTCTGCCGGTCGACCGACGAAAATTCCGGTCGACCGACAATATAGCCGTTAGCTACTAACGACTATTTCTGAGCTGTTTCTCTGGGGGCTGTTTTGTCATTTGGTTTGAGGGTTTTGGCTGAGCTTTGAGTGGGTATATATACCCCATTGCTGATGTCTTTTTAGGTTAATCAAGAAGTTTTTAAATAAGTTTTAAACAAGTTTTAAACAAGGGTTTAAGTGTGTTTAAGGGTTTGTTTTGTTTGTGAAGAAGTATTCACAAGTGGAGGAGATCATCTTCTTGTTTGGGCTCCAATCTCCATCTCTCCATCTTGTCTTCCATTGAGAAGTTTTCTAAACTCTACTCTAGCTTTCATTTGTTATATGTTAATTATCAATTCTATTAAAGCTAGTTTTATATTGAGTTTAGATTTGATTTTATTTTACTCATTGTTACACACACCCACATTGAGCTTTTAGTATTTACATACACAGTATAGTTGGGTGGTGAGAGATTGTAACTTGAGTTGTGCTTTCATTGTGTTCTCATCCATTGTAGAGAACAAATTTATATTTGTTACATTGTGAGTGTTGTAAGGTTTTCGGTGAGCTAGAAAACCGAGTGTGTTGTGAAGTTTTCGGTGATCTAGAAAACCGAGTGTGAGGAGTGACGTTGATCGGTGAGCGTTGAAAACCGATACTGTGAGGTGTAAACGTTGTTCGGGTGAGCGTAGAAAACCCGGTTGTGATAGTGGATTTCTCCCCAGGAGTGGGGAGCGGAGACGTAGGACGGAAGGTCCGAACTCCGTGATCATATCTTGTGTTTGAGTGTGCTTTGGCGTTTATTCATACTTGTGTTTATATTTCTTGTCGCCATTGTCATTAGCTCATTATTTATATGATCCACTATCTAGTTCATATTGTTTACCCTTGTGTTAGTTTGTATATCCTTGCACATATCTTATTGTATATCTCTTTGTTAGGATATATTATCTTGTGCTAGTTTATATATCCTTGCATATATATTTCATCATATAGGATATATCACTTTGTGTATATTGCATATTCTTGCTCATAAGTAATTATATATCATCTTGCAAGAATATATTAGTTAATTAGTTTTAATTGGCATTTAATCGGATTAGATTAGCATAAGACCCTAATCACCCCCCCTCTAGGGTCTAACAGTTATCATAGATATATTACAATATTAATGGCATATATTCTCTCTCCTTTCATTTACCTATCTTCTATTAAGAAAAACAAACAAGTAGTTGCATTTTTTTTCTGCTGACTAGGATAAGCAGCAGCCCTTGCAAATGAAAACTACTTTTCATGCTTTAATCACACTATCATCTAACGAAACACATCTTGTTCAAGAATTGTTTTTTATGGTTTGTGTTTAGGGTCTGCAAAACTTATTTTGGTTATTCAATGGCAGCAACTCAGAAAAATCCTTATGAAATTCGACAGTTTTCTCTGCTATCCTCCATATCAAACTCAAGAATTTACAAGGTACGAAAGCAAGATAAATCTAGGATTTGTGATGATATCTTCCATCTCTTCTTCCTTCTCTGTATCAGAAAATGTAAACATATGATCTGTTGAGGTTCTCAAAGCTTGTTCCTTCTCAGAGTTTTTGTGCATTCTGAAGAAGGCATTTCTTCAAGTAACTTGAAGGAAGAGGTGTATATGGAGCAACCTCCAGATTTGTTTCTCAATGAAAATGTGAAAAAGTATGCAGGTTCTGCAAAGCTATTGATAAACTCGGGTACCTTCTGCAAAGCTATTGATAAACTAGGGTACCTTCTGCAAAACTATTGATAAACTCGGGTACCCTCTCAGCCTGTGTATGTCCCTTTAGTCATTGGTAGACAAGGTTGGATTAAAGTACTATCAGTCAGATTAATTTTTATTTTTGAGATTTCTCTTCATAAGGGGGTTATTTTGGTATTCTATGTTGATGGCAGTGTTGTCATAAATGATGATGTGATGCAGTCTCAATTATATACATAAAATTTTGGGGTGTAAAGATACTTTAACAGTTTAACATTTTGTTTACACTTCTTCCTTCTGTAACCATTAGGCTATACCACAAAAAAGTAATGTTTCGGTGAAGTGGTTCTTTAAGGAATGAAAATTACTAGATAATGCAAGAGATGCAATTAAGTAGCAATTTTATGGCTGAATCAAACATATCATCCAGAAAACCGAGTGATCTTTCTAAGCTCAACGAAGACCACAGGTCTGGACAACTGCTGCGAAACATCTGAACCAAGCCCTCGGAGTTGCTTCAAGCCATAGATGAATTTTTTTCAACCTGCAAATCATGTCACACTCCCTGTGAGCAACAAAACTGATGGTTGCTCCATATAAACCTCCTCATCAGGAATGACATTAAGGAAGGCATTCTTAACGTCCAACTGATGTAGTGGCTAGTGATAGCAAGCGGCAAACGAAATAAGAATGTGGATAGTTGTCATCTTAGCTACAGGAGAGAAGATATTGATATAATCAAGGCCATAGATCTAAGAATACCCCTTCGCAACTAGTCGAACTTTGAGGCGAGCTAGAGAGCCATCTTGCTTTACTTTGACGGTATAAACTTATTTGCACCCAACCACTTTCTTCCCTACTAGTAGCAAAACAGATCTCAAGTCGCATTTCACTCTAAGGCTGTCATCTCTCCTTGCATTGTTGATGTCCAACCTGAGTTCAATAGAGATTCTAACAAATTATTGGGAACCGGGTGAGAATCCAAAGAAGATATGAAAGAATAATATAATAGAGATAACGAAGAGTAAGAGACATACTATGTAAGAGGATATCAAGAACAATATCTCTTATCCTTTCGGAGGGGAATGGGAAGATCATCAATAGGCTACGCATCTGGCTGTATGGTCACATTTTGCCTTGCTAGTATATTAGGCTCTTTGGTGGATTTAGACGATGGCTCAGGTTGCAAAGCAGTACGTCTTGTATAAACCTAAACTGATTTCACATACTTGGATGGTAGATCAGTTTGTACAGCAGTCTTCAAAGAAACACCGATAATGGTTTCCTGAATAATAAGGTAGTCATAATCATCGAGAGGGTCTAAGGAGTTATCAAAGAAAACATGTCCTCTTTTGTTCTCAAAGAATGTGACATCGGCTATAACAATATACCGATTCAAGGAGGGACAATAACATTTGTACCCTTTTTAAATCTTAGAATATTCAAGAAAAATACCCTAAAGATATTTCAAATCTAATTTCATCCATTGAGGACATGAGTGTGAATAAAGCATAAGGACCCAGATATCTTAATAGGTAATGGAAAGCATCTTCAGCTAGATATAAAAAGAAGATTAAAGTTTTGTTCTGTAAGACAAATGAGGGTAATCTATTGATTAGATAGCAAGTTCTCAAAAAAGCATCTCCAAAAAATATTTTGGGACTTGACGATGGAATAACAATGTCCTAACAATTTTTAGCAAGTCCTTGTTTTTGTGCTCAATCACCCCCATTTTGTTGGGTGAGTAAGTACAAGACAACATATTTAAAATTTTATTTTCTTCGAAATAATTTGTGAAAGAGCTATCAAAATATTCTTTAGCGTTATCTGTTCTTTAAGTTTTAACAATATTATGAAGTTGATTCTTAACCTCGGCACAGAAAACTTTAAAAATAGAGAACACTTCAAAATGACTTTTTAGCAAGTAAATCCAAGTTATGTGAGAAAAATCATCTACAAAATTAATAAATATTGAAAACCGAGTTTGGATAGAACAGAACAAGGACCTTATACATCTGAATTGACTAAATCAAACAGGTTACTATCCCTCTTATTGACACGACTCATGTAAGGCACCCGTTAGTATTTTCCGAGTTGACATGACAGACAATCTAAAGACTCGATATGACTCAAATCTAAATCCAAAGTTTTAAAAATTAAAAGAGTGGGATAACCAAACCGACAATGTGCATTAAAGGCTGATGTGGAGCTAATACAGGCCACCTGGGCTGGAGCAAACTCTAGCTCATACAAGTCGTTCTGCTCATGTCCAATGCCAATCGTTTTTTTTATTCGAAGTGCCTAAAAAATACAGTGTGTAGGAAAAATACCGTGTAGCTTAATTCTTTAGTAATCCTACTGATAGATAAGAGATTAAATAAAAAACGAGGAAGATATAGCACAGATGAAAGTGAAATAGTACTAATGTTGGCAAATCCAACACCTTTCACAGGTGTAGTGGATCCATCAGCCAATATTACTGAATAAAAGGAGGTGGCAAGTGTAGAGGAGGATAATACTCGGTTCTCTATCATATGATCAATTGCTCCTGAATCTATAACCCAAGTACGAGACGATAACGATGTAAGGCAAGCAGTGGGTTTACCTGACTGGACAAGTTTAACTATAGCAGGAGAGGATTATGTCTTCTTAAATTGCTGGAATGATTGGAGCTGAAATTGCTCAAGCTGGCAGCGAGTGTCATCATCTACAAGACTCTCTTGTGTAGACACATGTGCACTCCGAGGTCGTTTCCATGTCGCTAACACTAGAATTTTATATGACCAAGCTTCTTACAGTAATGATAATAGATATAGGCACCAGACGCACCCTCCCTATAACTCCTCATAAACTATCACGTCATCCCCCACGTGCTCCAAACCATCCTCCATGTCCACCAAAGTGGCCTCCATTACGACCACCACCTCAACTGGTCAACTGTCTACTTTGTTTGGCGACAACAGACCTATTGGTAGACTCTGCTGCAGTACTTACTAGTGCTACCTACACTGCTAATCTTAAGAAGTAATGTATCTGCTAATGAGCTTATTGCAGAACTTCCAATAACATATGGTCATGCTAAATTATAAGACTATGAAAGAGAACCAAGAAAAGTGGATACCATTAGTTGATTCTACTGGTCCTACATCTTCTGAACATCCCCATAATGGGGAAAATCTGTCTCAGCTCCTCTGCCAGGCGATTGAAGTTGCCATAGTGTTCCTCAAAAGTCTTGACTCTGCTCAGCCATCTTGCTCCGAAGTCATCTTGCTCCGAAATAATTCTTGAATGACAACATATGCCCAATTGACATGCCTACAGCCTGAGTACAATAGCAGTCACCGAAGGACGCCATTAACATAGCAAATAAGATCATTCAACTAATAATCTCCTAACAAATAACTATCAACCTTTCCCAACAATGAATCAATCTCCAATAATCAAATCATCAATAAGTAATCACTCTTACAACAAGCAATCAATCCACTAAGTAAAATCATCCTACAAGGTTGGTTTCTTCGAGGAAAAAAAATGACTTATCGCTTATCTCAAAGAGATTGTTAATGGCTAATCGTTAAGATGAAGCAAAATAATTAGCTTGAGCGAGTTGGTTAAACCAAATGATTAGTTTAAGTTCTATGAATACCTAGTTGGTTAAGCCAAATAATTAGCTTAAAGTCTATGAAGATCTAGTTGATTAAGCCAAATGATTAGTTTGATCCAACAAGATTTAGCTCGTAGGAACAGCATCGCGACTGAACATTATCTCCAATGAATAGTCACCCGCTAAACAGTACCTACGGATGAACAGTACCGTTGAACAGTAACACAGTTGAAAGTGGTGACAGCTAGCATTGGTGGCTGAGGGTGGAGGGTTAGGGTTTGGTGATGGTGGGTAGCGGGCCTAGCGGCTAGCGTTTGAAAGGGGTAGAAGGTAGCGGCTAGGGTTTGGGGGTGACGACTAGCACTGTTATAAATGACGGTAAATAACGCCGCAATAGTGGCACTAATAGCGTTAGCGGTCCTTCCCGCTACGCTATCGCCCAATAGCGGTGACATATTACGGAATATGCGCTTTCCACTCGCAAAAACGAACAATAGTGCGTCATAGCAGTGAATAGCGGGCAATTATGAGCAAATTTCGCTTTTTGATCATTATTTAAAAGCGGTTTGAGGTTTATATTTTAAATTATATCCAACCTGCAACCACTACATCTCACAGCCTCTCATGATTTTTGACGTTTTCCCTCAGCACTTCCTCTCACCTTTTCTCGCAGTGAGCTCCTCCTACTGCACTACTCTCATTGCTCAACTCATCTTTTCAAAGAGGACGACTCTTTGACTCCTCCTTCAGTCGTCTTCGGTATTATGTGAAGGTTAAATGTTTATTTCATGTTTAGGATCTTTTTAAATCATCAAATATGTACTTTTAGATTTTCTAGATTTTTCTTTAATTTTTCTTATTTTTTTGAAATATTTATATATATTTAAATTAGACCACTATTTGACTCTACGCCTTTTATCTCTATTTTTCCGCAATAACCCTAAATAGCCTTAACGATGAATCACCGCTACGTGATGCTATTCGCTACGTGATGCTATCCGCTATCAATAACCTTGACGGCTAGGATTTGAGATGGGTACAAGGTGATGGCTAGGGTTTGAGAAGGTGGCGGCTAGGGTTTAGAAAATGGGAGAAATGAGAGAAAGGGTGGCTCCGATGCCATGTTAATGTGAAATCCTACAAAGATCATTAGCTCTCTCTTCGATGTTATTAATAGTATTTTAGGAAACAAAGGAGTTTGTCCCTAACCAATGTGGGATTAAACAATAAGGAATAAACAACTCTTTCAAAATATTTTATGTGAGGGCAAAACACACTGCCTCAAATTGACATTAACACTTGAATCATTACTTAATTAGTCACATTGGTAACGTTTCATGATCTAACATGACGTAGTTAGTACCTAATTATTCCAACAAAACTTATTAAGTGATTTTCGTTTTACTATATTGGTTTGTACCAACCACATGATCAGCAAAAGACAAAGCATTGTTAATTGACTGCTTAAAGTTAGTTGGCCTAGCATGCATAGCAGATCATAAAGTTGTCCTCGATTAGCACTGGAGTAAACAATAGTAAACAGCGCTTAACAAACTTATTAAGTGATTCTAGTTGCGGATCACTAGTTATTATATTGATTTAGCACCTGAGCAGACACATGATTACCACTAAACACAATATCGTTAATTGATAGCTTCAAGTTAGTTGGCGTAACAGCCATAGCAAGTAATAAAGTCGTCCTTGGTTATTGGACATAACAATATGTAAATAGTACTTAACCTATGGCTAGTATTTAACTTGTTCTTGCTCATTTCAGTCCTACAAATTTTTAATATCACTTTTTAACTGAATCATCTTGAAACACACACAAGCACAGAAGAGCCATATGATAAAGATAGTAAATCACCAACCTATCTCCACATATTATGAGATGACCGCCAATCTTGACTTTCTGTAAAAACTTCCTAAAGGTATCCAGGACAGCTTCCTGATAAATTTGAAAATTTGTATTAATATGCAATGACAAAAGAATGCTGCTAGCAAAAACATTTAGGAATTGCAAAATAAATAAAAAGATTGAAAAGGAACCATGATATTGCTAAGACAAGATAACAAATAAAAGTTAAGAAACTTATTAGTTGTACCCTCATCCACTAAAAAATGAAACAACAGAGAGGTAGCCTAAATTTTAATATAAAATGATTTTCCTGCTAATACTCTGACTATCTTAGAAACTCCTTGGGATCAATTAGAGAAGGAAACTTTGGCTGATGGCGGTGAGAAGTTTGGGAGGTTTATAGAAATATTGATCTTTTGTTGACAGCAATTGGTAGTGATCTAGTCTAATGAAGAGACTTAAAAATTCACTAGAATTCAATGCCAAAAAGGGTTGGTATTTAATTTCCATTCTACCTTCACAGTTTCTAAGTTACAGTGTGGTTTGACAATGAGGATATTCTGGGGAAAATGTGGCGCAAATTTCAGTTTGCAACGTAGCTCTTTGTAGCCTTGGATTTTGTTTTCTCTATTTGGTCCGAAGGGATGGAATAGATGAAAGCAACATCTCAGTGAGGAAGGGACATGCTTTCTCCAGTGATGAGATGGACAACACTGTGTAGGAGAGGGAGCTATGGCAATAGGAAAGGCGTGAGGTGTAGGCTCAGGACCAAGAAAGAGGCACCCTCATTTCATAATATGTGTTCATGTCGTAATCTCTCAATTTGGCAATATGCTGAAAGAGGAGATAAACCATGAGATATCCAAGACGAGGATAATGGGTCCTTCATACCACTGCTCTCTAGATAGAGAAAAATGTTTACTTGGAGACCATAATTCCTTAATCCTCCTCCATAACCATTGGAGCCTTACCCCAATGCCAAAAACTACCCTCCCTCTCCACCGGAATATACTCCATCACAAGTGTACTCATCCCGAGTACAAATCATTAGTCCCTCCATATTCGCCGGCATACCATATTCCATCAACTTTACTACATAATCCTTTTTGGTTGAGGTTTTGGGTCGAGAATGAACAAATTAACGATGTACACGTATTCCTAATTAATTGTCCAGATAATCTAAGGGGTTTACTTGGATGTTCAATGGAAAAGTGCAAGTGCCTCCATGAGGATGAACAGGGCATCTATGCCACCCCTGACTCCTTATTAGCTTGCTACGTACACATTTTAGCATTATGGTTTATATTTCTTGTTTTCTAAGTTGTCTTAGCTTTTGGAAGATGCATTTTGGGTACATGGTAGCAATAGTAAAGTGTGAGCTTGTCTTTCCCACTTTTTTATTATGGATGGCAATTGCAAACTTGGCTTTGCTAATTTTTGGATGCTTATGGCAAAACTTGGCTGGAAATTGGTGGTTGAATTTTGTTAAGAGCATGTGGTTATTGCATTGAAGTGTTTCATGTTTTGATAGGCTTTATATATTGGAAATGTAATGACTTTTATATTGCGACTTTTCATTAATTTTATATTGTGTGTATTGTGTTGATAAGATTGTGTGTTATTTTGATAAGCTCATGTTATATGATGTTGATATATTTATGTTAAATTATTTTAATAAGCTAGTTGATATTATGTGCTAAATTATTTCCTATGAAGTCTATGGATGTTATTTTGTTTTGAAAAGTAAGCTATTATAAGCTTTGTATATAAGGAATGATGTAATATGTTAATAATAATAATAGTTATTATTATTATTATTATTATTATTATTATTATTATTATTATTATTATGGACAACTAATTTCTAAGTATGGTATTTTTACCCTATTTTCTGATTTATTACTTGAAAAAAAGGTTTTAACAACATGTAAGTTTATTTATGTAAATTTATATATTCTCTTCCCTTCCCTTGCCTTTTCTTTATTTAAACTCCCAAACAAGTAGAATTAAGCTGACATTTGTCCCCCTTACTAAACTCTCCAACAACATATTACAAGTTTCCTCCTTTTCTATATCTATCATTTCCCTATTTTATCTTCCACTTCCCTTCCCCTAGTAAACTCCCGAACATAGTGAAAGTGTCCTAAGTTTATGTAGTACCATTTGCTCCAAAAATTTGCAGGTAAAACGATATAGCAAAGCATAAACAAATTGATGACAGATGTTGCAATGACGTTTTCGATCTAAACTAGAGTATAAAGAAAGCCACGACATAGCAGAGCTTAAACAAATTGATGACAGATGTTGCCATGATGTGTTCAATCTAAACCAGAGGAAAAAGAAAGTAGGCTGGTTAACATGAGGAAAGGTGAGTGAAGTACTTTGAAAACCCCTACTAACCAAAAATGAATCTTTATAACAGCACTAAAACCATGTTACATTTATCACCTCATAACTTAAGAAACAAAGATGGTTTATGAAAAACACACAAAAAAGTAGAGATAAATGTATATGCAAGCTTTAAATAATGTTGAAAGAGAATGTGAAAATATACACGAAGATACATTTTGTAACACTTGGAAAGTCGTCACACCCTGATGGAAGACAGATTTAGACATGAGCAATAAGAAGTGAGGCTTCAACTAAGCAGAGGGGATTAGTATTGTTGAAACCAGAGACACAATAGATAGAGTGGAGAGAGAAGATTTTTGAAGGCTTCTTGTCATCCCTATTCTAGCCCTAGGAGGAATGGAAATTAAATGCACAAAGTCAAGACCAAAATCGGAACCAGTCATGAGGGTCACATCCGTGATAATTAAAAGAGTCCAGAAAAAACCTCGTCGTGAAAGATGTCAACATGATCCCACTCCACACTAGTAACCACAGCTACGGAAGGAGACAATCCAAGAAAGCAACGATCGTATTCATCTGCCTGCATAGCAAAGAAATAGCAAAAGTATGTGTCCACTGGTTTTCAGAAAGAAGATCATCTAGATATTATAGCACTGGTCAACTAGTTGGAACACTTGGGCATCACAAAACGGTACTTTTTAGTACAGTAGAACTAAAGAACATGAAAGAAGACAATAAATAATTAAGAAATTAAAAAAGTAACATCAATGAAAATAAAAGGTTTCTCATTTTAACTCTCAAGTTGAGGAATGTGAGATTTAAGTAAACTTTCATGGAAGTACACGTCAAACAACAGAGATGTTACCCATATTAACAAAGTAGAATTTGCAGATGGCAGATCACCTTTTTCTGTCTAGGGTGGTGTAGGAAAACAAATTACCCAGGGGTTATGAAGTGTGTACAGACGAAGATAACACCTAAAGGATTACAATGAAAAGACTTTTTGTCCCACAAAAGTAATGGAAACATACCTCCAAGACAAAGTTTGGCCCGCTACCAGGAATTATATTCCCTTCTTTAAACTAAAAAAGGTAAATTACAGTTAGAATTAAGTCAAATCAAATAGTAGTAGTAGTAGTAACATTAAAATAAATTCACACTGACTTGTTCATCCAATGAGACAAATGTGAGATGTGCACTTTTGTTAGAATGTCAACAAACAAACGAACATGTATTACCATCAACAGTCTCAAGTTATGATTTTATATTAGATTCCATAAAGGTAGAAATCTCATAAAGGAGAATAATAATTCAAACTACATAACTGCAACAAACAAATACTCTTTCTTATAAAAGAGTTACCCTCAATAAGCCTCATGTTTTCATTCTAAATTAAGGTACAAGGAACCTTGAAAACACAAAGGAAGTTCAAGGAAGTTCAATTAAGGACATGACAGGAGATAGAGGCAGGTCTTACATGATCCAAAGGATACAAAACTACAGATACATATCCTATAGATATATGTAAAAATTGTAATTCTACTCTCATACTGAAAGAAATTGAACACTAAAAAGTAGAAAGAAAACAAGAGGAAAAATAACTCCAACTAATCAAGGTAACATATAGCTAGTAAGAACTAAGAAGTTAACAAACTACACATTTATCTAAATGGTAGAAGACAGAAATGTGAAAAGGAAAAGGCTTATTTGGATATGTAACTCATGTATATCTTAAGTTCATCTTAGGTTCTCAAAGAAAATTTGGATTTGTATGTTTCCTAAAATATATATAGGAACTCAGTCATGTTAGACCTTACGATCATTCTCTCCAAAGCTTTAATGGAACGACAGTTAAGGCGAACCATGGACCTGAGATGACTAAAATATCTGTTGACCAACATGTCTCTTCCATCTCGCTAAAGTAAACCAGCACTTCCTCTTTGCCCTTGTGCTATAAAACTCATGCACAAAAAGTGATGGCATACTGATGGAAGAAATATTGATAAGGGTGGAAAAGAGTATGCTAGAGCTTAAAACGAAAAAGGAATAGTGAAAAGGGAAAAATATCAACCATTGGAGATAAAGAAAGGTTCTAGACAGAAGGATGCGAGGCCCAAGGAAATGGAAAGAAGAAATAAGGGCTGTGAAAGCTTAAAAATGGGAATGGTGTTCTACCTGTTCTGATGGTAAAAGTGTAGGAGTTCAGCATTAACAGAATTATTTACTGCATTAGATGGTTAATCACCACAGTACTCAAAATAGGTGGGTCCACAAAAAAAATTGTAGGGGACTATTATTTTAATTCTGGACTTAGATGAATATGCTGAAATGTAGCAATTTACATAAAATATGACTACCTATGAGGCTACGACTTTTTACCATATATTAAAAATGATAATATACAATTATGAGGAAGTGCAGTCAATAATATGCTGAACTATATAAGTATATGTGATTCTTATCACATTTGAGTTGGGCTTGTATTTGAGTTTATGGAGCTTCTGCAACTCCTGGTAATCCTGGAATTTATTCGACAAATGTAATGCAATTGCAGGATTGAATATGAACTATATCAGGTACTGGGGTGAAAAAACTCTTGAAACAAGTTACAGCTTTTTTCTTGATGACGATGAAGAAAACAATAAGAAAAAGGTGGTGCCACACCAAAAGAGAGAGCTTTTGGGATCACACAAATGTGCTGCAACTGCAGGATAGGATCTGAACTATAAGGCAATTTGCTACACATCAGGTACAAGAAAAGAAAGAAGTGTGGATCCTGTATTTACACATACAGCTACTTCAAAATATGCTGCTTCAGCTGCAGCAATAGGAGCTAAATTATAGCTGCTCATACATCAAAACTAAACAACCGGTAGAGAATTTCCCAGAATATCCGAGGTCTTATACAAACTGTTATGCCATGCCATGCTTATTATTTCCATGCATGATGGATAACACACCTTCTGAAAGTGGATAAGTGATATAAGATTAGTTGTTCCTTCCGCAGCTTACTTTGTTCATACCATTCAAGGTAAGTGAAAATATTTGACATTTAACAAGTAACCCATACATCATCTAAAATAGCTTAGGACGGTACCAACTCGGTGAGTTGACATAACTCAGCAGACAATTGTAAATTAGGTCACTTTATGGAGCTTTCTTAAAGTCGAGTTCTAACCCGGAGGTTATCCCAATTTCCTCAGCAGAAAAATGTTGCAGTTTAAACTGGTGGTGATGATGATCAGATATTTAGTAGAGTGAAGTGTGAATTCATTAGACTTCTCTTAACAACACAAGAAACTATATAAACTAATCAAAATTAATAGTTGATACTTATAATATTAATTTCAAATATTAAAATTACTAAACTTATAAATTAAGAAGAGGTATATATTAACTATATTATAGTTCTTACATATGTATGAACAGTGTTTTAAATATCGGCCAAAATGTCGGACATGTCGGACGATATATCGGATTGAGGGGTCGAGCGACACAAATCGGGAGATTTTAAGTCGCATGTCGTTTTCAGGGAGATATCGGATATATCGGTGAAATATTGGCCATGTCGGCCGATTTTTCATGTTTTAAAAATCGGCCAATAAGCCCATTTATCGGTTCAAAGGTGTGGGTTTGGTTTGGTTTGGGTTTGGTTTGGGTTCGAAACTCATTTGACCCTTTTATCGGATATAGGAGGTTCTTTTCGAACCCGATAGACACCACCCCGATCATAAGAAAGAAAAGAAAAACCCTAGGGCTCGCGATCTTCGTCGTTTTGCTTTCGTGGTCCTCGGCTTCTCTCGTCCTCACAGCGCCGCCTTCTCCTCTCTTTCTTCTCTGCACCATCGGGTCCTCACATCGCTGGTAAGCCTCCCTGTTCTCGACTTCTCCTCTCATCCTCACAGCGCCGCCTTCTCCTCTCTTTCTTCCTTGCGCCATCAGAGCCTCGGAGGGTCCTCACATTGCTGGTAACTGTTAAGCCTCTCTCTCTCCCCCTCCCCCCTCCTCCCCCTCTCCCTCTCTCGGTAATGACTTTTTCTGTTTACATTTTTTTCACTTAAGCCTCCCTGACCTCTCTCTCTCTCTCTCATGACGCTTTTTTTGTTTGCATTTTTTTTTCCAGACTTTCAATTTGTGCTGTTGTTAAGTCGTTGTCTGCTAAGTAAAAGGAATTGTTGACTTTTACTTTTTTATATGTGTAGTCTATAAAATTTATAAAGTATGCTTATATTGAATTTAGAAATGCTTAGATTACATTTAGGACATGATATTATACATATGCACATCACCTGATATGACAATCCCATATTTAGTCCATGTCCCCGATATATCCCCGATTTTCGCTATCCGACATGGATTTCAGCCGCCCGACATGAACCCGACATCCGATATTTAAAACCTTGTGTATGAACATCCTTATATGCAGCACTGTCATATCTGCATATACTTATAACAGATAACAAACAGAGCTGAAATTAAACAATATTGATTAGGACCTACTATCCGAAATTTGCTTCAAAGGACATAAATCTAAAGTAGATCCGAATTTTTTGAATATCCATTTACATCTCCAATACATAATTAAGACACAAGTACATTTTAATTAATAAATTATTCCTGTTATTTTAGATTTTTATACAATATGGATTTTATTTCAAATTCAAATTTGGACATCATGGAGCAATAGCATGCTCCATACCAACTTTGTTCACCCTCCTAGTCAGAGGTCATGGACTAATCAGTGCAAAATTCTGTGTGAGCATAACCTCCTTGAATACAGTATTCCACAATTGAGCAGGACCCATGTTAGCTGTGACTGTCTACTGTAATTATAAAGCTACAATATTTAGCTTCACATTGTGTGCTTGCTTAATGCAAGTTCACCACCATTGAAAGAGAAAGATGAAGACCAAATAGTGATGCCTTAATCACTCATTACGATTTATTACAGGCAAAAGAATACCTGTGGCACATTTGCTCCTATTACAGCAATAAGATTGTCCCCCATAGCACTCAAGACGTATGAAAGCATTGCCGCTGTTGTACTCTTTCCTGCAACGTGAGAAAGGTCAGGAATACAACATCAATTTGTATTACAGTAAGATAAATCCACAGCCAATTAGAAGTATTCCAGAATATCAGAAAAATGCAAGAACAAACATCTGTTCTATCAATATTTGTTTGTTAAATAAAACCTACATATGTCCTAGGACTAAATTTCTTTGAATTACAATCACCTCTGTTCTAAAAGATCTGCCAGTTCAAAATGCAGGAACTAAGTGTTTAACAGACAAAGGCATCAGTTCTCAGTTCTCACAGTGTGAAATGTAAAAAAAAATACTTCATCAAAAATAGATAATTATGTACAGAAGGATCACCTCTAAATTTGCTGTATCCATTTCGGTGTACAACACAAAATACTGTCTATGTTAACGACTTGTTTGGGAAATAACATTTGCAGATACCAACTTTGCTTGATAAAACAATGGCGAACAATTAAAGTAATTGTATCTAAGAAAGATCCTACTATATATTTAACTTAATATCTAACTATGATGGCAGTTACAAAATACACTCCATTGGGAGACACCAAAAATCTCATGTTTTACGGGAGAACATGAAGAAGACATGTCCAGATCACATCCAGCAAAGGAGAACATGAGGAAGACATGTTCAGATCACATCCGGCACAACTTATAAGGATTTCTCATGCTTGGCGTGAGACCCAAAGCACCTTAAGCAGCCACATACAATAAATTTATACTGGGAAGGTTTTAAGCATGTACAGCACTTTTGATGACATTATTAATCTTGACCATAGCCCAGACAAGGTCAAATTCGAATTTATAAGAATCAAGCGCATGAAATGTTATAATTTGTCGTATATGGAAACAATCCAATGATCACTTACTTTTTCTTATAGTTATTTTCTATCTAAGTTATATCTATTTATCGGAACTAAACATTTTCCATGCAACTTTCAGCTTCAAAGTCTAACAAGTTTCAGCATCCTGTTAAGTCAGCTTTTTAACAGCTTTTACATGCATGATTAAGATGAATCATATAATTCAGGATTTTAGGTTCCTACAGTAGTAGCAAAACATTCAACCTCATCACAAACTTTGAGAACGAAGTAGTTCAATGTTTGAACACCATAGATACACATATTTCCTTCCATTCAGACCTTAAGAACTTGTCTGATTATCACCTGGTATCCAAAAACCAGTAGATAACGTTCACAATCATAAAACCAAATACAATAGCATGTCCTCACAAATGGGTAAGAAGGATTTACGTGCAGGAGCGTAACCAAATGGAAAAGGTTAACTAGGAAAATAGCAATACCATGGGTTCCACTAACAGCAATAAGATTATAATGCTCTGTGATTCTTCTCAGCCAACCATCTCTTTTATATCTAAAAACAGCATGGAAGAAGTTAGATTTGCAATCAAAGAGTGATTACAGGCAATAGAAAGGCTCTAGTTACAATGCATATTTCAAGTACAGTGAATCCTAAGAAGAGGATCTCACAAACAAGAAATTAATATCTCAGAAAACAAACCCCAGAAACTGAATTTCAGTATTTTAATGTCTGAGACATTGGTCTGCTATCAAAAGTGAAGGCAGGAAACCACACAGAATGACTTTAGGCCAAGTTGGAGGAAAATTAAAGATATAGTTCATAACTGCATAATTGCATATATTCTGTTCCAAAGCAAATAAACATTGCACAGATAATACTTGTTGTTGTTGTTCCTGTTCCTCAAATCAAGGTTTTAAACATCGGATAGTGGGAAGATATCGGATGGTCAAAATCCATATCAGATTGCGGATATCAGGGAAATATCGGATCACTTAATGTAATCTAACACACTTAATGAAATCTAAGCATACAAAAATGCAAATAATATATATTTAGGATCACTAACTAATTGTAGAAACTCATATAAGGAAAAGAGCCTACTAGAATTTACTAAAAAAACTTTATAGGGATGGAATCTTTGCTAAAAAAACATTAAGGAAGTTTTGTGACAAGCCATATAAAGGGACATATCAGCCAACATATTGGCTAATATACCAATTATATTGGGGATATATCACCCACAAATTGTCAAATAGCAGTAAAGGATGTTGAGACTATATCGTTTTGCGGCAAGCCTTATAAAATGACATATTAGACGGATATGTCGGCTATATCAGGGATATTTAAAACAATGCTGCAAACACCTGTATAGGTACTCTAAAAATGAATTATGTGACATAAGTGCACAGGTATGTTGCATCTTACTTTCTCGTAATGGACAATATGTATCTAGAAATTGGAAACTTCCCAAACAACATGTAAAGCCTTATGCAATTTCTCTATAAAGAAAGAAAGAATAAAGGAAGGCAAGAGAGCGAAAGGAAATACCAACATTGGAATCCCTGCTGACTTTGCGTAGGCAACCTCATTATTTTCTAAAGGAATAGCACTAGAAATAACAAGTGCATTTGGCAGACTTGAGCCTGTTTTGCTTTTTAAATTTGACGTTGAGTGACCAACGAATATTCTTGCCCCGGCTTTTTGTAGTTCATCCATAAAGTTGTTCCACATTATATCAGAACCACTAACCTCAAATCCCTAAACAAAACACACAACTTCAGTATTCTGCTACAAAGAACTATAAGTTGAACTTTATGAAGAAATCTTAGCTGTTAAAATGGCTGATCATTTTAGATGCCTATAATGAAAATACAGACCTATGTATATGACTCTGTTACCCACCCGATAAATAATATCATATGATTACGAACACTCATTTTTTACAAAGTTCAGATGTCCAAATTAAAAAAATATATAAACTGAAAATCAAGTTATACTTTTAATATTTTCTTGATAGTAACATAATAAGCAGCATGTCTCTATGATCTATCAAGGAAAGAAAAATATAATAAGTTTGCAATCGCTTCAATTCATAGGTGGGCGCGCGCGCGCGCGCGCGCACACACACACACACACACACACACACACATATATATATATATACACATACATACATACTATACACACACATATACATACCATATACATATCTATATACATATATACATGTGTTTACATTCATATATATATAGATATACATACATATATATACACGTATATACATGTATATACGTGTATATGCATGTATATATGTATATATAAGTATATCTCTATATATATGTGTATATATACATATATGTGTATATATACATATATGTGTATATATACATACATGTGTGTGTGTGTGTGTGTGTGTGTGTGTGTGTGTGTGTGTGTGTGTGTGTGTGTGTGTGTGTGTGCGC